>JAUMHH010137073.1:0-20630 GCA_032359455.1 Chlamys rubida
TGTCATTGGACTGTTATCTCGCTGAAGCGTGAACGGCGCCATATTTGAAACAAGTATCAATCCGCCGAGCCTTTTTTCACGGTGTATACGCTAATTTATACGCAGTCAGATTTGACTAAGCTGAAGAAGGGAGACATGTAAATATAATTGTATAATGGTCGAGGAAATATGATGTCACTGAGCTTGGTAGGTCAGTAACACTCCAATAGATGGCGAGTTTGTACTAAGATACATAAGCTTTGAGCCAAATTCTCGAATTAAGTACAAAAAAGCCAAAACAAAATAAATATGTATCAATTATTCCAATTTGTTTTTGTTCGTTATTACCAAATATGATGAACATGACATATATCTAAATGACATCTCACTGTTCTATTTTTAGAATTAAGCTGAGTTGATTAACCCCTGGGGGAAGGGGGGGGGGATGGGCTTGTAAGATCTCATTAATGCCATGACGCTAACGGTCAGTATCAATTGATACCAAGGTATCAATTATCTATCAGAAGCTTGAATGGCCGGAGTCAAACTGGACATTCGAGCGGATATCTGACCACTCCCATTGTAGTTAATTGAGGTCGCTGATTGTGTCAGTCCGGGTAGGCTTTATAAGGAATCAATTGCAAATTCCACATTATTTTATTTCAGTACAATCCTAAAGGGATAAAACTGGTCGACTCGCGTTTCTATACCTGCTGATTTCATTGCAGCGCATTCTTGGCAAGTTGATTGACGTCTTATTATCTTAATAGTTAAATACAAATTGTTCATCTTGTATATGTATTATGTATTTTTGTTTTTAAATATTGCAGTCGAAAGCCAAACCAACATGAACAAATAAAAGACAGAGAAATAAAAAAGAAACTGTAAATTTTCAGATATTTCCATAAATTTGAAATTTGAAAACTTGCATTCACATTTTGTCAAGCTAACCATGCTTTGAACTGCCGGACCGGAAGTAATTAACAGAAACTGTTATGCCAATGGAAATGACATGAAATTTGTTTGTAACTGGTGGGCGTAATCAATTGTCATATGACAACTAAAATAAAAACCAATACGTAATCCAGAGAGTCCTTAGGGGACAAAAACTTGGCCGTCTTTACAGACAGGGTCTGTTGGTATCAGACAGGACCAATACACCACAGAAATGTACCAAGTAATTTGAAATTGTTATACAACTGTATATTCTTTGAGACAAAGTAAACACAGTGATACTTTACAGAAAGATTTGGTTGAAGAGAAAGGAGAATGTATAACCGGTTTAAAGATCCGCAAATTATAAATTGAGGTGTTCAAGATCATAAAAAGGGAAGGTAAACGGCTTTCTGGTGGCTAATCACTTATATATTTTTTCCAACAATATGCATTTGGATTATGCATGATATAACATGAAATCGAGGTCAGTTTTGTAACCATTTCGAAATATGAGTGGTTCACGGTTACATTGTTCAACATTAACTCAGTTATGTCAGAGATTTCCTCTATTCTATGTCTGTTTACCCATAAGGACCATACGATTGATCCTAGCCTGATATAGAGATAGAAGTTGGAGGAGGGTGTTCACAAATTTGTTTAAGTTTTCGTTTTTCTGAAGTATAATACACTAAATGAAATGCAGTTTTGTCAAAATGAGGCAGGTGATCAATTGATTCACCCTCACATCTCGGAGTGGTCTCTAATCTTGCCTTTATTTGATGGCATATCATGACGGCATCATCGTAGGGTAGATTTATGACAAACACGATTAGGGAAAGCCACGAGAAAGCACAGATACCTTGGAGTTAAGTCCAATCTGCGATCTCAAATACATGAAAACATAAGCACACTGGTGAGGACTGGATGAAGCAATGCCCGTGTTTCTACAATATATAGAGGCGATTATATCGATATTGATGTCACAAACTGTTTATAATCGTTCAATGAGTGTAATTTGTAGGCTGTCCTCCTGACGAGAACAGGCATGTTTGTTATTGCTGTAGAGCTCTTATTAATCACGGAGGCTAGAGAGTGAGTAGGCTCATTACTTCCCCTGCAATTATACAATGTCTGATACATCACTTGTACAAGGCTCTGGACGTACGGGGAAATTGTCAGAAACGTTACAACAACCCACTTCCTGATTGATGATTGTAGTAATTGTGCGTGGTTTTAATCCTCCAACAGGCTCTAGAAACATATTTACATGATTAAGATTTTTATATAGATAGATAGATTCATACATAGATATCAATAGATGCATAGTTTTATATGTAGGAATGATGGAGTATAGGCCATCGATAACGTCGTTCAATATATATTGTTAAAACCCGGCGTGGTCTATTAAAAATGAGACATAATTCTAGTAACACCGATATATATTTACTGTATATAATTTTCTCTCCCTACGGTAAGTTGATACACAAGACCCGTGTAAATTAAGCATGAACATAGACCAATCAGCGATTGTTATGGCATTTGCACCGTAAACCGACAAAGCCATCAAAGAAATCCTACAGTGTATCCTCGGATACGCCTGCGCATGTCCTATTGGATACGCTTGGCTACAGAGGCTGTAACACAATGGTCATTGTGAAGGGGCATCATGACCGTTGGCGTGATCACAGTTCTTTTAGCGAATTGATGACATTTATTTTTCTCGTAAATTCGTTTTTTAACATTTTCCCCCCCGAAAAAAGTACTATTCTTATATGTAAAGTGATAAGACAGACGGACAGGAATTTGCACGACTTTTATATTTTTTCTTGTGCGCATATTGATTTAGCAACTTCAACGATTTTGAGGAGATACCAAAAAACTATGAAATTGAACATTGTTTGTTACAGATATCTTTAGAAATAGTACTAAGTTGTGTTTGAACTTAAAAAATATTAATGACTTATGTTGCTATGGGCAAAATGGGAAATTGAGATCAATGTAAATTATGAAAATAACAGATTTTATCCCACAAAAATGTTATGGTTTTCTACGAGAAACGTTGAAACAAGCAATGATGCGTCTGAAATAATACTAAGTATGTGTATTCGCTCGAACCCATTGGAAAATGTTTTCGTGTATCCCTTCTATCCCTTCGTCAGCTCTGTAGATTCCCAAACACATTTTTGATGCTCTTATATGAGTGAAATTCAGTACCTAATTCTGTTTTGTAGGTCGTGATTCTTCTAATTAAATTATATAAATGTGTTTTGGCCTCGTGCCCTGGCCGGCCACCGCGTTATGGTCATCTTGTTACGATTTCAATTTAATAAGATAATTAATTATGATATTTGACCAGCAGCACTTCCTCCATCGGCCCAATGGCAGTAGAATCGATACAGCGAACAGCACTAATTTATAACTAGATAATTAATATTGCAAAGCAATATCTAACCCATACCTGCCCTCTGTAATTTCATAGCACATCAGAGAATAGACGAAAACAGTGCCCTTGACATAGAGGTGTCCAAAATGTGGTACACAGAATGCTGAACGATCCCTATACACAAAGGTACATGTATACATAGAAAATTCTCTCTAGCAGACAAGACCACATATAGCAATATTTGACCGCCGAAGCCTTGATAAGCCATTTGGCATGGCGTGTTATCAATTTAGATGTATATCACGTGGTCAAGAAGCATTAAAAACCTATGTGTAGAAAATTAATATTAATATTTCCAATATTTGAAAGTTTTAGCTCGAAAATATAGTTGTCTGAAATTACTATTTTAGTCAATGTATGCACCGAGCACATCCCCATAGACATTAAAGGTCCATTCTGCTGCATCGGCGACACTCGCCATGTAAATCTAGGTCAAATGCAAGTAATGTCACGTCCGCTCATCGATAACTCGTTGAGTGACAACAAAACCACAACGCACCCTAACGAGTATAATTAAACAACATCGACCTTCATATCCCACAAAGAAATGGCATATTTAAATGAGATCCTGATGATGACCATTAAACCTGTCGGAAGTCTTCATGTTATAAGTGTGTCCGTCAGCAGTCTATCACGGATGTCATGATATTAGGAGCAAGCTCTTAAGCACTAAACCAATAGCGACATGTAAACATCGTAGCTAGGATTATCTGGAATGTTACTATCAATAAAGGTAAAGTTCACGATCGGAAATCCGACTTTGACTCACTGTTCGTACAGCTTGGAAATCTGCCGTCCATGTTGGTCATGTTGTAAGTATAGATCGAGAAAAACGGCTGAAGTGGAGAGTCTGTGGTGTCCTTGAATCATAAAATCCAAATTAGACTGAAACAAATATCAAACATCAGATACAAGGCCTGGCTATCAGCAGAATAGATAGGAAACCTGTATGTTTGTACTGGAGAAACTGACATTAAATGTGACGGTTCTATAAACCCAACAAGAGTAGTTTATTAACAAGTACTCAATTTTCAGAATCACCTGCCAAACATATTTATAAAAAATAACTCCCTTTTGAAGGGAAAACGGCTATCTATAATGCTTTATTATGTAGTTTCGATTTTAATCGCAGACTAGCAGGAGAAGATTAATTGTACAAAAACAAAATGTGTTTACAAATATTTAATCCATACCATTACCCAATTATACAAAATTCTAATACTATTACATGTATGTAACTGATAGATTTCAAAGTTATACATGGATATTGCCCTTTTACCTGAGCAGTTACTGTAAACTAATAACTAAGCTTAATCTTGCAGGTATGGTAGCAAGTTGTAGGAGGTGAGAACAGGTAAGTACGGGGCTCAGGTTTCTACACTAGCTACAATCTACATATGCAAATTTGCTTTAATTACGAGGAAGAACAAACCTGCAGGCGTGCGTTTTGTAAAATCACCTCTCGTGTCTAATTACATTATATCAGTGTGTTTTGTTTGTTTAAAATTTCGCCGACAATAGTTTTAAAACAGTTATGGTTTTAAAGCTGGATGTCCGTAAGTTAAGATAGTGAAATATTTAATTTAATAACATATTTAATTTAATAACTTAAGGAGCCCTGTCCCACTGCAATGTGATTTTTCGTTAATACAGTAACCTCCCGTAAATCGTTTTCGAATATAACTGTTACACATTCTGGCCTCGACATTTCCGTTGCTTAGGCACCTCAGTCGGTTGGAACCATAATTAACACTCTGCAGTCCTGGGTTCGAATCCCGGTTTAGTTCGGCTAGATTTTTACAATCAAAGTACTATTGTTGATTATGTTATGTTTATTTCTTAACTATTTTCCCCATAAAACTATCGCGAGTAATGGTTTTCTTTTCAGAAATGATTTACAGAAGCTATACTCATGCCGGCAAAACGATGTTCGGATTTCATTTGGAAATATGCTACTATTTTGTATGCCGTCGATTCGTTGTCAAAATAACCAAATTATCAATTTGAGGATCTGTCATTACCTGGATTATACCAATAAATACAGTACATGGCGGATCCGAATATCATGATTTATTTAGTCTGCAATACGACATTAAGTTTGATGCATTTATAAAAACAGTTAACCAACATTATAAAATGTCATTCTCTTTCGTTATCAACTACGTGCTAAAGCTTACACATCATCGAAAGTTCATTTGCGCGCACTTGGTCCCTTGTATCACCGATGAGTCCTAGAAGGACGGGAAATATGTACGGTGCCGTGTAATTCATTTTTGGCAAACTGTATCTATTACCAAATGTTAAAGGTGGTGTGTGCTTGTTACATTTATCTTTCAAGATACGATGTGGTAGACTCTGCTGGTTATTGTTTTAAACACCGAGGTATACCGTAACCTTGATGGCCACAGGTATCTATTTTGAGTAGTAACTAAGGCATTTTACTCCATTCCTCTTCTGTTTAAACAGTAGCTTAGACAATTTGTATAGCCAACTTTTCTCCCCTGCATCCCCGACGAGCCCCAGAAGGACGAAACATGTAGGTCTCGAACCCGCTACCCAGTGGTAGAGGGCTAACGATTGTGGACGGTCAGACGCCTTTACCACTCGGGTACCGTGGCCCAACCTCTTTGTGTGTTGTGGTAAGATAACAAGAGGCTGACATGTAAAAATCAACCTTACCAGATTTATTGAATAAATTCAGTCGCCTTTCCCTCTAAATTTGTTCCTTACGTTTATTTTGTATTCAATATCTGTCAAAAGAACTTTGTATCCTTAAAAGAGTTCATAACAGAAAAAAAGTTTCGGTGAAATAACGCCTTTAGGATCATGCTTAATTTTGTCAAAGACATTGATTAGGTGTTCGGATTAGAGACGACTTTTACGCAATTCATCGAAATTACATTTTTTTTAAAAACAATTCTGCATTGTACACCTACGGTTTGTACGGCGGATTAGACAAAGTTCCAAGTTACGTAAAACCCTAGGAAAATAGATATTGGTTTCATAATTAATTTCCTAATCAAAGACGGATGCTTTCTAACATGTGTCATACTCGGGTCCTGTGGGGAATTAAGCAACTTGCATATACCAGATTCATCAGAATCGGAAACAAGGATTTGCCCCTTCTCTTGTGTTATTCAGCCTTGATGGGAGAACCGGTGGAAAATACACGGACATTGACGGATTGATTAGTGGGGAGTGATTCTTGATTAAAATGGAATATTAATCAAATTCATTTACACATGAATGAAACTTGGGATACATTTTTTGTGTTGGGCATTGACAAATGATCTTATGTTACGAGTTTCTGTTCATCATGATCACGGCGCATGCGAAAAAACTGAGCACTAACAACGCGAAAACATATAACCGCCAGACAGTAATGAATCCAGAATTTTCTCTTAAGGTTAACTAATTCACCCCTACTAACATTTGAACCTAACCAAATCAAAAACTGGGCAAGACCAGTGAAAATATGCCAAACAATTACCAACTATACTGCAACCATTTTTTCCAGAGACACTTTGGAGGAAATCTTTGGAGAGAGAGAGAGAGAGAGAGAGAGAGAGAGAGCGGTAAGTATGGGGGTAAATGAAACAAAGGGCATTATATCTAGGTTAATTGTTCATACAAAACATAGATCTCTAAGCTGATGGATACAGATAGTAACGGGACAAAATAGTTTATTAATGTCTGGGTCGATACACACAAAAACGTCAATCATACAATAGATTGTCTCCATTGGAGTGACCTTAACGTCCTGAGTTCCCAGTTATAGGTACATAGTACATCAATCTTATGTTGTATATATCTGCCTACTTATGCAATGTCTTTAAAAACATTTGATATTGGTGTGTATTTAAAATATGTTTACTTTTTATTTATCTTTCTGGGTTTTTTCTGTTGATTTTTTTTCGGGGTAAGTTTCCATATCTTTCATATTCATAACGTTTTTGATTGGTCAACAGAATATAAAACCACTAGTGGAATGGCATTGGCAGAGGTAATTACATCTTATACTCTAATTCCGTCATGTGTTCCCAACTGTTGGACCCAGAACGAGGTTTTGATTAGAAGACGTCAGTTATCTTTCATCATCAATACTGGCTAATCAGTGGCCAATATAGATGTGTGGAAGATACAAGACCTCACGGGACCTAGAGTCTGCTAAACAAGTGTATCGTCGACCTAGAGTCTCCCAGGCAGCATCCATATCAGATGTACGCGAGATAAACTGACGTCACAAGGATGACGTTCTCTCGCACTTGCGGGACACTGAGAATTCATCCCATACCGAGTCGCGCCTTCGTAATTAGAACTCTTGTAGCTAGGGGCACACGCCATGCATGTAAAGTACTTTTCATCATCATGCTATAAGTTCTTACTGATTGAGAAAATGTTACTAGTGTCATAGATCAAGCTTGATAAACGATGACATTTATTTTTTAAATCAGTTCTTTTTGTATTCCTCTACTCATATCTAAAATTACCTCAAGAATCAAGTGGTGCAAGATTATATCTTGGCTGAATGTAATGGAGCTGATTCCTTTTATTGATCAAGATAGATAATATTTCATACACTTTGACAATGGAACATGTTAGAATTGAAATGTTATACAGTATTTACATGGGAACATAGAATTTGCATGTGTACTAAATAATATTTTTTTTATCTAATGTTTGGTTTGGTTTGGTTTATATTGTTTAGCGTTCTATTAACAGCTAAGGTCGTTTAAGGACGTACCTCCACGCCGACTTTATAGTGCTGCCTCACAAAAAACGACATGCCGAAAGCACTCAGCACAACATTCTGCCCGGTCACATAATACTGAAAACGGGTGAACCAGTTGTTGCCATTTCCCTAAATGCTGAAAGTGAAACAGGGAATGACAACTACTATTTGTAACGACTTTGGTGTATGTCCCGGCCTGGGGACAGAATCCTATGCCTTCCTCACCAGGGCGAACGTTTAACATTAAAGCAAAAAGTGAGGTGTTGCATAAAAGATAGTTAGAAGTAGAAAGAAATAAAGATCTCAAATATTGCAATGGGTGCAACCGATTTATTATGGTCTCTTTTGTGTCCCCTAATAGAGGGTACAAAAGCAAATTCCCCATTCTGTAGTGGGTTTCCTTATTAGTCGCCTCTTACGATACATACAGTGGGTAACAGAAGATGTATTCTTTGCTCGATTCGGTGCTATGTTAAAAAAAGAAAATAGCGAAATGTCATGAAAAACGGAATTCAAACTAAAAATCGATAAAACTAGGACAAAGGATAAAAAAGAAACAAAGAAAAGATTTTCCTGGACGTATTGAAAAAGTAAGAGGAGAAAAAAACAATGTTCTCAAGAAGGGAAATCGTCATCTGCTTTACCGACGACACCTGTTATTCACTTATGAGTATAAACATAAGCATCACCTTTCATATCGCACATACAAGTAGTATATTTCCAAATGCAATCATGATAACGATCATTAAAATTGTCCATTGTTTTCATAATCTGCACCTTTAGAAGCCCCGAGTTGTATGTTTGTCCATCAGCAGTCGAATGGTTTTGGTTTCCTCGCAAACAACTTTTCTTAAAACGAATTACCTGAGCGACTAGGTGACTATATCTAACACGTGTGAAGTACATGCTAATAGCGATTGTTTTCGTTTGTTTGTTTGGGTTTTACGTCCTATTAACAGCTATGGTCATTTAAGGACGTGCTACATGTAGGTTTCGGTGGTGGAGGAAATCCGGAGTTCTCGGAGAAAAACCACCGACCTACGGTCAGTACCTAGCAACTGCCCCACGTATGTCTCGAACCCGCGACCCAGTGGTGGAGGGCTAGTGGTAGCAGATTGTCAGACGCCTTAATCACTTAGCCACCGCTGCCCCTCTTTTAATAATGAACAATTTTATAATGAACAAGTTTAATAATGAACAATTTTATCAGTTCTTGAAAGTGATACGCAATCCATAACCAATGCAAAAGTACTGGTTAAGAGAATTTTGATATCATCAACCGATTCAACAAAATGGTATCTAGCCAAAACATATGTGTACATACAGAAGAGGAGCTGGGTACACATTGTTCGACAGCTGAGTAAACAAAATTGACTCGGGTTTTTTTCTTTGAAACAGTATAACTTTGTTTCAGCTTGATATTCATTTGTGTTTGTGTGCTAAATAAATCTAACTCGTTCATAAATGCTCTCAGCCTGACGTTCTCGCTATGCTTCAATTTGTCTGCATAGCCGTCGACAGCATGCGTAATGATTTTGAAAACCTTCCAGTTGGTGGATGTTTTAATTTGGATCACTGGTATGTACTGTAAGCATTGAATCTTGGTATCTTCGACAACGCTAAGGTCATCCTTATGACCGATAGGGCTGCACAAGAGTTACAACGAAGAACAGGAATGAGGCTTACTGGTTTTTAGGTAAAATAGCGTAAGGTAATGAAGTGCTTCTGTCTATTTTGAACTCATATGAGTAAGTGATCATGTAAAATATGGTAAAATGTTTGTCCAGACAATTTTTAAGCAAGCTGTATGTAACTGATATCAATTGTGTCTAGTCAGTCTCTTTAGATGAAAATGGAGCAGGAGGCAATGTGGAACCACTGGCCTATGTGGCGGGAACTTAGTCGATTCAGGTATAGGCAAGCTAGAACCATCTTTGATAACACGGTGACAGTTTGTATTAAAACTAACAGCTTACGTTAACCACGCTTATACTATGAATCTCTAATTTTTGTGGGGTTTTTGATTTCGTTGATTTCGTGGGTAATTTTCATCCACGGATTCAAATGTCAACGAAGTGATTACAAGTGTGACATTACCCCATTCTCCGTGTGCGTGGTTACTCGTAATCCACGAATTCATGTACCAAAACAATGGTGTGATTTTGCGAAACCACGATATTTGGGCCCCACGAACATATCTAATCAGTACAACGTGTTTAGATCGTCATACAATCGCACTTGCATATACACTCATTCTATATATTACTTTTTAAAATTAGCAATGTCAATTAAACCATAATTCGAACTCATAATCGATAAAACCATGACTATATATAACTAAAGGGAAGGGTTTAATGGAATCTCCTTTAAACTTACTAGGAGAATAAAACCAAATCCAGAAAAGTACACGTAATTGCTCCATCGACGATAACCGCCATGTAAAACGAGGTCAAGGCAAGGTAATTACACGTCCTCCTAGTAAGAACTTGGAAAAGACACCCACACATTTAATTTGCCCAGTCGGGATTGCATTTTAATGAAGTTGCCTTTAATTTTCCTAGTACATGTATAAGGTGATATAACAAAACTGAAATACATTCTACATATCACACAATTGTTTAATATGAGAACATTTAAACGTTTTGCAGGACATAACATATTCAGTCACGACTAAAGAGACAGTCTTGCTTTTTTTTATTATTAACAACAAGTTACGTATTACAACTCATAGCACGACGTTTTGAAGACGTTTAAAACGTGTATAAAAAATAAATTTTAACATCACAGTATAATCTACGTCGATGAAAGTCGTTATTTTGATAGCGTGCTTGTTTCGGATGTAACACTTCCTTGAATCGCGCTTTGGTCACGTGCCATTACCTTTCTATGGTC
Organism: Chlamys rubida; assembly: GCA_032359455.1. Classification (NCBI taxonomy): domain Eukaryota; kingdom Metazoa; phylum Mollusca; class Bivalvia; order Pectinida; family Pectinidae; genus Chlamys; species Chlamys rubida. Next base: position 10,983 of record JAUMHH010137073.1, read on the forward strand.
AACCAATACCTGTAAACATTGACAAGGGTTTCTGCAGTTATTAATAACCTGGAGAAAATCTCACGTGGTTTTCAGAACCTGTAAACGGAGGTTTCACTTGATTTTACTGACCTGTAAACAGAGGTCTCGCGTGGTGTTCATGACCTGTACACAACGGTCTCATGAAGGTTTTAATGGCCTGTAAACAAAGGTCTCATGAAGGTATTAATGGCCTGTAAACAAAAGTCTCACGTGGTTTTACTGAACTGTAAACAAAGGTCTCACGTGGTTTTAATGGCCTGTAAACAAAAGTCTCGCGTTGTTTTTCTGACCTGTAAACAAAGGTATCACGTGGTTTTACAGACCTGTAAACAAAAGTCACACGAAAGGTCTTAATAGCATGTAAACAATGGACTAACGAGAAGCCGTAATGACCTGTAAAAGGTCTCGTGATATATTGATGACCTGTAAACAAAGGTATCGTGAGGTACTGATAGAATTGATATGGTAAAAAAAAGTCACGTGGTATTGATCCGTAAACAAATGACTCACGTGACATTGATCAGTAAACAAACGTCTCGCGTGATAATAGCACCTGTGTATCACTCAATAAATGAAGATTGTCTGAGAAGCTTTAAATAACGTGTTAGGCATTGATTGGAAATTAACGAGAACATGTTCGCGGCCAAATCTCTACAATGTCATTATGACCCTAGTGGCTAGTGACAGAACGGTCAATATATTGGTCAATTTTGTTTGGGAAGCAGCCAGACGTGACATGAAGACATCCCCGGTCCCTTAGTAAAAATCAAAACAAAATAACCCTACACTGCTCAGACAAAATCATATCAATAACACCGCTTCCATAAATCTTGCAACCATTATGAACTCAATTGGAGAGCAATGCATTGCTATTTAGTTTGTCGCGAATACTATATACAAATTGAATCACAATATAAACACCATGAGGGTGACATCCGGCCAGTAATCGTTGCTTCGACTACATTAGACCTACGTGTCGTGAGTCCATAGGATTGAGTGTTCATCATAATGGCTTCCCCTTCAGGTTTACATGTGATAACGAGAAAAAAGTGAAGCCATTCACACATATTTTTTTTGTATGGGAGCCATGGCACTTTAACCTAATTAAGTATGACGTACGTATCTGTTCGCTTAGATTTCTATCTACTCCAGCACCCGAAGTACCTGTCATTGCATTTGTTAAAAAAATGAAAATATAACATAAGCTTGATGGCTGGTGTTTTGTTTCCCGGCGTTGACATATGAATGAAAGGGTGAAATAGAGTTCCAGAGTATAGAAATCCTTGTTAATGCAGCCTGGACCTCCTGATGTATTGATGATATCTGATTTCTCACAACAGAGCCTTCTTGATTTCAGGCGAAATAACCTGTTGCCGTGTGGTCTGCACTGAGCACTACTGTTGCCGTGTGGTCTGCACTGAGCACTACTGTTTCACATTACTCATTAACAACCAGTATGGGTACGGATCGGTGATACTGCAAACTTTAACCTACTTCGGCGCACTCAAATTTAAGCGCATTGTCAATTTTTTTAATAGATAAGCGCATTGGTTTATTGACTTACTCCGAAAATATACAATAGAGAACAATAAACAAGAGGATTACGCTTGTCTTTTACATTTTCGTTTCGTTTGTCTGATCTCATTTCCGTTTTTTATTTTTTTTCCGAATATACGTTTATCCTGATAACTCTGACGGTGTTGATGGCCTAAGATTGTAATAATTGTTACATGTATATTTCGAAACAAAAGTATTGTTTCTAAGCAAGTTTCTCACACCGTTTACATGAAAATGCTCAACTCTTCTAGATGTGTGGGTTTTCCGGGTTTTTTCTCTCTCCATTTATGCCGTTTTACCATTTAGAATATTCGTGGTAGTATATTCATCGGCACGTCGTATACAGAACGGCATTTTAGTGTTGCAAATTGTGTGCATGCTCGTGCAAAATCCTTGTTCTTTTAGGACATTGCGTTGGCAATACTTCAATGAAGAATCAACAGATTTCACCACTTAAGCTTTGAACTGTTGATATGGCATTCACAGTCTTATAGAATGACATAGCTCTGCTGTTAAACATCATAGTGCGCTCAACTCTAGATTTTGTTTAACTTACAATTATGGAGTTTTTTTTTATATCATAGACATTAGAATATATATTTATTAAAACACTGCAATAGTATATGCATCTTGTATGTTTTTTAATGAATAAAACAGCATTCTGTCAGTGGTACACTCCTGACGACATAATTATGACGTAATAATGATGACGCCAGCACGTGGACCATAAAATCTCAGTCTGTATGTATGTCATCTAAATTTGGTGTAAGGATTGAATACTAGCCACGTCATACAGTGGTGAATGTATGTCTTTAAACGAAATCTCGTCGATGTTCACATGATATGAATGGAGGAAAAGGCAAGAAACCAAGTCGTCCTATCGATTCGAAAATTTAGAACACAAATAACATTATTATAAAAAAAACAAGTTACAAATGTTAAAGACTATTAAACTGATCCCTAGATGTAATATATAGACCAGATGGTATCACCAATGTTTTCTTTACAGGGCCATTATTTATCTGTAAACGTAGGAGGGCAAAACCAAACATTTTATTCACTAAAAAAAAGATTAACGGAAAACGTGAATTAGAATGAATGATGATTAAATTCAAGTGGCAATAAACAGTCAAACAAGAATTGTTTATTGTGTGTGTAATATAAATGTTATTGGGCAATAAACGTCGAACGTGTGTCTACATTGTAGTAGTAAAAGCGATAGAGGGGAAAGCGACAAGACATTTATGTCTCCAACACACGACATACCCCCATATCATAGCGCACAAAAATCTCATCATATTGTCTCTGCCTAAAATCTCTTGCAGATGTTTAAAGGTTTTAGCGACAAGCCTGACAATTAAATATATAGCAGATTCGTAAGTGAAAACAAACATTGTTCATTACTAACAGCTGTGTAATTAAATTTAAATTTGATTTACTGTTTTTACTAAATTTATCTAATTGCATGATGTTACGCAAGTGGTTGTTGTTTTAAGGGAGTGCGCGATAGAGCACAAAGCTTTTAGCAGGCACAGACTTTGTTTTAGATCCTAATTCTCAACTGAATTACGCACCAATAATGGCAGTATACATTACTTTCACGCCTGTCACTTTTGTTCATCATATCTCGAATAAAATACCGGAGGCCTTTAGTTAAAAATGTTCCAAAGCTTTAGCAAAAGAAATCAGGAAGCATAACTGTAGCATGTAATTTTTTTATGAAAACTTTGACTTTTTTCTTTAACACCATATGTTTTGAATTATTCCTATATACAGAACAAAGCGTACTTTTTTTTTCTTTTCTTTGAGCTACAAAGATGTCTGCCTCCTTGGTAGGTTATATCCAATTCACATAGACAGGTATTATAATAATCTTCTATTTACCTTACAGGGACATAAGGATGCCATTACCACTGCCAACAACTCCGCATTTGAAACTGATTTCTTTTCCCTGCATAAAATAAAAATTGCTTTGATAAATCATTTCTGAAAAGAAAACAGCACTTATAATAAAAAAAAAATGAAGATGAAATAGACAAAAAAAGTAGTCAACAGCGTTCCTAATGTAGAAATATAACAGGGATCGACCGGGATTCTTACCCTGAATCTCAAATTGTTATACTGTCGCTCAAACCAACCAAGCTACCCCGTGAACGGTAGTACCCTGGATCTCAAATTGTTATACTGTGGCTCAAACCAACTCGGCTACCCCGTGAACGGTAGTACCCTGGATCTCAAATTGTTATACTGTCGCTCAAACCAACTCGGCTACCCCGTGAACGGTAGTAACCTGGACCTACTGCGGTACTGTTATACTACAAACGATATTAAGGAAGGTTATTGTATAAACGAAAAACGAAGTAGGATTATCTTGTATTTTGCTTGCAACGGACCAGGGATCATTAAGGTAACAATACGTGTTTTAATACTTATAAGAGTGCAAAAATGTACTTATTTATTATAAGGGAGATTATTACTTCATCAGAGTGACTTAGATATAAGTGGAATTTGAAAACATGATAATTCTTTATTACGTACTTTTTTCTTTTTCTCAATGAAAATATCTTAGATGTTTATTGTTGTAACTGCACCGGAAAGCCAATACAGACATATACTAACAATACCAGAAAAACACGCCAAATGGTCGTCTGCCCACATCTTACGAATGTCAGACCGACTTTTCTTCTAAAATGCTCAAAGATCAACTGTCAGTGTACCCAAAACGGGAGAGTTTTTGTTTAAAATTGATGTATGTTCTACTAAAGTATCAAATCCAAATGTGTTTCTTTATAAAGATATATCATAATGACGTTCAATTCATTATTACAAGTTCACATTTCTGGCAAGTCCTTTCAACATCTGAGGTCATTTAAAGACGTTTCTGACACGTGGTTCCATACACAGCATGCACAAAACTATCATGGTCACGTAGGCTCTTGAACATATGTTATTGTACCGAAAAAGGGACATCTTGGTATTTTGGCTATTATTGGTATAAACGACCAATAAACATTACACACAGTTCAAATGCTTTAATCAAAGGAGGATCTCGATAAATTTAATTTTGTTTTCTTCTCAAAACTCTCTTCTATTTTGAAATAAAATTAAATAGGTTTCTGAAATTGATACCCCAAAAAAATAGCGTTACACGTTAATTAAGAAAGTCATGTTTTCGTAATTATTTCCATCCTTAAACTGTCCATGTAGATATACAGATTGATTGACACAAAAATATCGTATGTGAAAATTGCATATACATATATAATATTTCTTTGCATATCATGCCAATTGCTTTGGCTGCCTTTCCACAAGCGTCCCGTTTTAGGTAATGTCATGAATTGGGGACACTAGTTAGTCATTCACCTGTATCTTAAAGCTGCATGGATGATTATTTGAACTCGTCATTTCATTGAAATGTTTCTCTTTCCCCCAAAAACAACAAAAATACATTTCAATTGCTCTTTTAAAAGCATCAACAGTTATGAACTAAACGTCTTTGACAATGAAATGTCATGGTACTTGTTTCGTAATAAAACTTTCCCTTTTGCACAAGAAACCTTCATATTTCATCTAACATTGTGGTTACTGAATTATATCCAATCCATGGAAAGTTATCTCTTCAATGCCCATTTTCTTCCTATTTTAAGGATTGCTATACCACTGCAACAACTGTCACTGTCAAGGATTGAACACTGTTTTCCAGGCATGGATATAGCTTTGACAAATCGTTTCTAAAGAAATCCATATATTGGGGAAATTTAGGCGAAATAAGCTGGGCTAGACTGGGATTCGAACCCTGGTCTTCAAATTGTTTTACTATCTCTATAACTGATTGAGCTATCCGGTCAACCGAAGTGTCCTAGCCCAAATGTACTACAGTTATCCAAACGGAAGTTAAGGGGAGGCTACTATGCATAGGCAAAAATAGGCGTTGCAGTGGGACAGGGGTCTTGAAGCCGGACTGTCTACCAGCAAATAATCAAGTCAATTTCAACTATCTTAGGCTATAAAATGCATGTCCCTCGTCCCCCTGGGTTATAAAATAGGATGACTGTCAAGCTCATAACTGGCAGTGTCAAAAACACTCGTCAATTGGTACCCGTAGGATATTCATGAAACTGCTTGTGTCTAGATTCTAGGTAAGCCTGTAGATAGATTCTAAAACGTAAACCAATACCGATTTAACTGCATAATGACATGCTAATGTCATGAAGGACAACTGACGTTTAGAGGATTCCGAAATAGAAACTAATCCGGACATAAAAATAATGCAGGTTAGACCAACACAATGGGAAAGGGTCAAAAGATATTAACGCGTATAATCTTTCACGGATCTTTATATCATAGGGATCGAAATGTACACTGGCTCCTCTATCAGGTATACTCTTCTAATCAACAATTTTGTTCCTCCAAAGATCCGCCTGAAAAATACATCTCAAATCCAGTAAGAGCAAAATCTCCCCGGTGTACATCTTGTGTGAAAGAGACGTCCCTACCGGCTATCCACTCCATATAATAACGACTTGGAACAATATTGAAACACAACTTTTAAAACCGGCCAATCCCCAAGCACAAAAGTGTAAAAAATATATGCTTGTTCACCAATCTTCTGAAAAGAAGCATCTGATCCAGTAACAAGTACAATCCGTTCGTTATTAATCTTTTGATATCCTGTACATAATTCTCAATATAACTGCCCACAAACAATGCTCCGCCACATGGGCTTCTGTCCAATACTGAAGTGGACGCTAAATTCAAAATACACTCTTTGAAATGTCTTTGAATAAAGGAATTCGTCTATTTGCTACTGAAGATTTGCGACTTGCGGCAAACCTACCTAAGGTATTGTTTTTTTTAGGGAGTACTCCTATAGTGGCGTTCTCCAACAGGACCTTTAAAACTCCTACGGGAACTTTTGGTGACGTCAACTTCGGCCGGGATCATCCTTACTTACACAGTTTAATTCCTTATCTTTAATTTTTGCTTTGCCCATTCTCCTCCCAAGATATATACAAAATTAATCTAACTCCAAATTCATAAAAAGCCTCCTTATGGCGCCTTAATATTTGTGACATAATATCTGAAGCAGATCATTATAATATGAATATTATTGTAAGTTATCATTAAAACTGAGGACTTCATCGCACGGTTTTTGTTTTATCTAGTTTGACGTCCTTTTAACAGCTAAGGTCATTTGAGGACGTGCCTCCATGTATGTTATGTATGCGCGCATGTGTGTATGTATGGCGGAGGCAGGGTATGTTGGTGTATTTGATTCCTTGTGATAGCGCGGATCTGATACCGACTTTATAGTGCTGTCTCACTGAAATACCATGCCGAAGGCACCCAGCACAGCATTCCACGGGTTTTCAGTAGTTAAGGCTTTTTAAAGAAAATTTTGCATAGTACGAGCACTATGTTCCTCTCCAGAAAACGCCTTTACTAGTTACAAAAAAAACGATAGTTTAACAATAAAAGTGCTCTATCACTTAGCTAATCTGCTTTTTGAAGATAACGTAAACATATGCATCAGCCTGCATGTGACATAATGGCTCATACTAGAACTGTGTACAAGACAAAAGCCATGTATCTCATTCGAAGAATCTAAATGGAAGTGAAACAATACGATAGTGACTTCCGCTCCGCGAGGAAACATAGATTTCTTCATGGACAATATGTTTATAGGCAACTTTCCTAAAAGTGTTGTCTATTGTTTGTTAGATAACAAAACAAGGACCCTTTGTACATAGGATTCTGTCTAATAATGAGATTTGGTGCCAAGTTCAAAATACACTTGAGGAGAAAAGAGTGAGAGGTTTGGAACTTTTCATGGTAAATCGGCAGCCAAAAACTAGTGCCTTATACAGTTCTTCTCATCCGTCTTTGAAATAAGTCTTTGGTATACAAGAATTTGCCATTTAACAATGAAGTATCTCGTCCCGTCCTTTTTTGACACTAAGAGTCTATAACATAAGCCAAGATTGTCATTATGGTCATTGTGTTGGCGGCTTGCGGCAAATCTTCCTAAGGTACGATTGTTTTCAGGAGGTATCTCTTTAGTGGTGTTCTCCAAGAGGAACTTTAACACTGCTATTTGAACCCTTGGTGACGTCAAATTCGACCGGGATGCAAGAATCTTAACACATTTTAGAACCTTATCAGTGCTGTCTGCTTTATTTAATGAATCCATCGTCTGGGTTTCTCATTCTCCTCTTTAGATATCTGCAAAAATAATTCAACACACAAAACTCATAATGGCGCCTTGATATTTTCACACGGTACCTGAATACCTGAAACATAGTTAAATTATATTAACATTATTTGAAAATGTGAATAAACTCAAAGCAAACAAAATTGAGTAGCGCAACGCACGGGTTTTCAGTAGTTAAGGCTATTTACTCCAAAGAATATTTCGCTGAGTACCAGCAACATGTATTCCTTTCCAGAAAACACCTTTACCAGTTACAAAAGCGATAGTTTAACGATAAAAGTGCTCTATCACATAGCTTATACGCTTTGTTAATGATGAAAACGTCGCGTATAACGTAAACATATGCATGTATGTGACATAATGCATGCGACATAATGGTTCATACTGGAACTATGAAAAAGACAACTGCCATGTATGTCCTCCTAGAATCTAAATGAAAGTGAAGCAATACGATAGTGACTTCCGTTATGCGAGGAAACATAGATTTCCTCATGGACAATATGTTTATAGGCAACTTTCCTAGAAGTGTTGTATATTGTTTCTTAGATAACAGACGCATACTACGTGACGGCACCAGCAGAAGATAAAACATTCAAGGTCAAACATCACATTATCGATCTCGTACACAGGAAATAGATGTCGGCTGACCCCCTACCAACTTGATTTTGACGAGCATTACACTGGCAGCAACATGCATCTGTATCTCAATCTTGAAAACATTATCATAGCGGAGGAAACAACATTTCGGGAGACGATTTTATAAATAGATCTATTGTGTTGGTCCGATTCGACCTCACACCCGATCTTTCCGAAATTTGTACATTTCACCTTGGAAAAAAAAACCCAGAGAATCAAGTCTGCAGTTTTACTTTGTGACGGTCTTAACGAGCACTGTCGACGTGATGTGTTGGCAAACTTGAATAACCTCATGGAAATAGACTGTCTCAGACTAATCCTTTTCGATTATAGCGTTAAAAATGAATACCGTAGAAATTATAGGTGTTTATGCCAGGAAAAGGTTGCCATTTATGCAAACAATCACGGTTGCCAATACGTATTAGACACAGCAATACGTTTCTATTTTCAATTAGTTAAAGGTCTCAGTAAATATTCGGATCTCCTCTCCTACATGATGTAACCGTCAGTGACATAAGCAGACTAAACTAGACTTGGACGCAGAAAACATCAAATTCAGCATGTCCACTCGTTGGTGTGCGTGTTATATGAAAAGATGAAAAGGAAAGTAAGCGTGTCTAAAAAATGTCATTGCTATTTTTTGTTGATTTGTTAATACACGCATGACAAAAACATATCAATGGGTCACTGAAGAAAGAAGATATACAAAAAGGTAAAAACAAAACACAAAAAACCCCAGAGAATACCGAAATGTCAATAAACAATAATTCGAACTCAAAATCGACAAAACAACGGCAAACTATGAAAAATGGAAAGATTTACGTGAAGACCCTAAAAAGGTTACACACAGAATAAAACCAGGGGTTCCGGAAGGGTACATCTGTAAGCGCTTTCTGCATCATCGATGAAACCTGCCTTGCATATCTAAGACGAATCAAAGTAATATCACGTTCTCACATCGAGAAGTGATAACAAAACCACAAGGCACTCTAATGAGCATAACCAAACATATTGACAGAGACAGAGACAGAGAAACAGAGATAGAGATAGAGACAGAGACAGAGACAGAGATAGAGACAGAGACAGAGATAGAGAAACAGAGACAGAGACAGAGAAACAGAGACAGAGACAGAGACAGAGATAGAGACAGAGACAGAGAAACAGAGACAGAGACAGAGACAGAGACAGAGAAACAGAGACAGAGACAGAGACAGAGAAACAGA
>JAUMHH010137184.1:0-10233 GCA_032359455.1 Chlamys rubida
ACCCCTATGTAACTTTAGTAGACTCTAACATGCATTGATATGGATGAGTCCATTGTGGTCTACAGTGGTGAAAGGGTTAATTTGTTTCTGACAAAAGTAGCATGTTTTCAGATGTTTTGATTACTTGGGCAATTTTGTACTTAGAAGGGTTATATAGGTAACCTGTCCACTAAACCTCTGGCTGGACATAGGAACAACCATATGATAATTAGTGGCAACTCAATTAAGAAGACTTGATTGTATAGTAAAGTATATATACCAAAAACATACTGCAATTTCTTGTTGATGATAAAGTCATGATCATATCAACAGCTTGCAATTGTGGCAAGGCATTGTTTGCTTTAAATCAAAATTTACTACAGTAAAACCTGTCTAAAGAGAATAGGACTAAGTGTAATAAAAGTGTACAAATATAACGACTTAATCTCTTATTAATATCAACTGTGTTCCTATGTAACAATTGTATATCCCGGAACACTGATACAGAAAAGACATATTTCAGAGTCGGAGTTTTTTCTATGTGCCAGTGATTTGTAGCTGACAGTACATGTTTTGGGAGTCTACACACTTAACAGATTATACACAGATAAGGGTAACGTCCAGTTAAGCTTCCTCACACATGTCAAAAAACCATTATTTATGTATACACACGACCTCCACCTTAGCACTGCCATTCAGGTCAAATAAAATCAGCTTAATTATTTGGCCTGTTTAGACAGGTTGGTACTGGTGGCCATGGGTGTCAATGTTTTATATGTAGGTCATTAATCCTTCAGATTAAAAAACATTAAGTGCACTAAGAATAGAAAACAAAAGAAAATGTTGAATTTTAATGTTTAATTACTTACAAAGAAAGCCAACAGATTCAGTGCTTATAATGTCCTGAAAAACTCTTTCATGGGGAGAAGTGATGAAGAAAATGGAAAGATTGGATTGATCAGCAATGTATTAACAATGGTTTATATCTAAGCAAGATCGGTAAAACAACACTGGTCTTAGAGGAGATAGTTTCCTGATTAGACAGAGTTGATATGCTCTATGAGATGAAATGCTTGACTAAATACCAAAGCTGGTATAGACAGGGATTCAGATTAGATAGGGATGGATTTAGACAGGTTGCACTGTATAACAAATTAATCCTATAATGAAATACTGTCTGAAGTACCATGGGAACCCCCAGGTTCATTGTTAACTTGCTTTGCTGTACATGACTTACATCTGACTTGCTGAAATAGATACCGAGATTATCCTCAGATTTAGATATCAGCGAGTTGCTGGAAATGGTGCTGTTTTGAGATATTTTATTATCAAATTCCTAAACTACAATGTACCTAAATTTTGTTATGACATAATGTATTAAAATTAATGTGACGTATAACTTCAGACCTCAGTTTCCTTTTTGCAACTTGCACCCTTTCTCTTTCCATTACAAAAGTGAGTATTTTTTTTATATAGAAATGAAGGTTAAGTTGAAGGGAACTTACCAGCAGTAGGATACAGAGATTGAGGAGTCCACGGTAGTTCGTAAAGCCACTGGCCGTGCTGAATAGGGAGTCAGCATGTCTGTGGATTCTACAGGGGTAAACAAAACAACCTAATTATACAGATCATCACCTTCATCATTTATTTGTTTTATACCATATGTAAATTTGCAATTGAGATGAAATGACGCAATACAATTTGGGCAGCAGACTTTATCAACTTGGCATACTATTGCTTAGTGAGTTGTTTTTACATGTTAATTGCTAACTCAGAATAACTGTTCACAGACGTGTCCACGTTTTGACAGGATGTTTACAGTAAGAGGAGGAATAGTGATAAAGATTATAAGTGTCGTCGCTGGGGCTCGAACCCGCGAACCTTGGCTCTCCAGCCCGATGCTCTACCGCTGAGCTAAACAGCTAAAGGGAATATTTCCTGCAGCGGACGCTTGTAAGGCAACCTAATGATCAATGCACATCTTTTACATTTATCCTCCAACCTTAGGGGATATGTGGGGAGCTTCAGTACATCGTCTCAAGTGATAGGATTTTCCCAATCTGATTCACAAAAGATTATTTCATATTGATGACATCTGTCAATCTGAATACAACCTGGGATTGGAAAATTATATTACTAATTTATTAATTTCCAATTAGAAATGGGAACGAATTTGAGGGTGCACATATACATGACTGTACAATGGATTATGAACAGTGTTTATCAGCACATTTACCCGTTTGTACTTTATTTATTTATACAAGATATATATACAGCAGAAGAACAGACAATTTCCACCCATCAAACTTTCGGACTAGTATTCAAGATACATACATCAGGAGATCAAGCACCAGGTAAATAAACAACACTTCAGGCCAAAGCCATTGAACATACATAAAAAGAAGTAAAAAACATAGAAGGGTGAATTCTGCTCGAGAAAGCACCACACTCACCGATCTTTCCCAGTTTTATCTTTACACTCCATTGTATATTCAGGTTCATCTAGAATGTCTGATAACCAAATTGGCATAAAACGTCTGAATTTATCTGGTGAATACAAAGTGCCTTTACTGTTTCCACTCTGTTCACTGCTTGTGCTAATGTCAGAATATGCAGAGTCACTTGAATGATTTCGTGGTCTATTCCTTCTCTGATTTAACTTGCATTTATTGCAACAGTCAGTTTCCTCATCATTTTCTGATTCATAAACCGAGTCATTTCTGGAAAATAACTTTTCTGTCTTTTTATAATTTTCCTTCTCTGAGTTATGGTCTGTATTTTTGCTTTCAAATTTCATGAAGCAAGTCTTACTACTGACTTTGGAATCTTCAGGATTTGTTGCCATGGGAACAGAAGCCTCATCAATGACAGCGTCACCCAACTCTCCTTCAATCAACATGTTGATATTCTTTGTAAATATTCACAAGAAATATTGAAGTGGTTTTCGATCAACACCAACACAAATCCAAATGCATGCTAGACTGAAAATACTGAACTAATTATCAGTGTTATCAACTATTAAACTATGAACACAATTTGACTGTTACAGTACCACTGTCCCTTGTCGCACTGAGCACTGTCCATCCAATGTGACAGCTTTTATATGTGATACACTGTAGGCCTACAGTCAAATCTCAATAGGCCGGTTCGTGCAGAACATTGCAGCATGCTTCCAGCTCATGCTATTTCTGGCACAGGTAGGTTCAGGTAGACTAAAATCATTCAACCGTAGGAATCAATGTGCAACCCTATTGCCTCTTACTGGCATCACCTCAATATGTAAACACTTCGATCACGTGTGGTAAAACGGTTAGCCAATGAACTATCGACATAACTATATACACAAAACACACTAAACGTTACGCTAGATCACGAGGACCAGGCATGAACTCTCTCCACTCGCTTACAATGTGAGCCTGCTATACATAGATCAGAGAAACAAACATGGAAATAAACTCACGGTTTATCTGGTTGATTCGATCTTTCTTTTACTTCATTTTTATTCATATCCTCTACTTGGTTACAACTAATTGTCCGGCGCATTCTTGTCGTCTTTGGACTTGCCATCTTGTTGTCCCCGGAAGTAAGTGGCCTGTAAACAAATCGCTTCAAACATACAAAAATAAACTCTCAAAAATGCAAAAAATATTATTGTTGGATGATTTCCTTTGTCGAAAACGACGCCAGTTTAAAAGTTATACTTCAATTTATAAATTTAATATTATTAGTCTTACATTCTATGGGTAAAATATAAAAAGTACCAATGAAAAATAATATAATTGTTTTTACCGATATAAGCGACGAGCTGTCTGCTACGAAGCCATGTAACGTAAACGTTCCATAAGAAAATATGACAAATCAAGTAAATTAACTGTACTTTAGTCAGATATGTTTAACTCTCTTCATTGGAATGGGTACATTAGACAGCACCGACACCAAGCATGATGCTGATAAAAAGACAGAAGACGATGGCTGTAAATGTAAGATAAATTATCAGTAACGGTACTGTGTAACACCAGTCATCCAGGCGCTGGTCAGCTGTCAGATCATCCGGCTGACACGATCTCCCCAGTCAGTTGTCACATGACGTATAACTTTAGTTATGATTTAGTAATATCTTAACTGTGTGAAGCAGTGGGTCTGTTCTAGATCTTGACCATGATTTGTTCTTCTTTCTGCTTCACATTGAGAAGCCGGAAAGTCTAATTTACATATACCTACTACATAAAACACTCTGAAAACTGGAGTATAGACTTACCCATATGTTCTTTGGTAAATGCAGCAGATTTCATTAGCTGCTACCGAACATTTCAATTTTGAATGATTCTGAAATTGATGTCAGGTGAGAATCTAACATCGGCTTTAGCTAATTACAATAATATTGTATCAAGGTGCAGCAAACATTTGGATCTAAGTACAAAAAATCTTGCTATGAACGTTTAAAATTCTAGGTGTCACTACAACTGTAAGAATTTGTCCCTTTACAAAGCAGGGTAGCAGACAACTAGATCTAACGTCACGCTACCACAATTGGTACAATTTTGATTCAGTGATATTTAAAAATTCAGATCTTTTATCTGGAATGTTTCTTGATTCTTGACAAAGACTACCTATGGTGGTTCATTTTCAGAAACAGTTTTAATTCTAAGTAATTTGTTTTTGAAAATAGAACGCTAAACTTGCAGTGAGATTTAGTCCTTTTTTCAGCCTTAATTTAAGTACCCAAATTGGTACACCATATCACAGGCTATGAAACTTGTTTTTAATTTTACTAGTTGATTTGCCGATTGCAACAAAATTTATTGCTTTTATAAATACCATACTGAACTACATTTGTTTACATACACTTTTATATTATCCAGTTATAAGGACCAGAAATCAACATTTAAACATGCTTATATTTAACCCCTTCAAAATCCTCCAAAATTTCGTTCGATGAACGTCATTTTTACTGGTTTTCTGATATGTTTACTTTGAAGTCATCGTATACTCTTAAAATGTTCCTGAAAAAACCCCTATTCAGTACTAGTGGAAAGGCTGATAAATATCTATTTTGTTATACTGTCAAAGGAAAATGCTCAAATTTAATTTTAAAGTACTATTCTAACCATTTTCTTGCCGTGTACCAATTTGGGTAGTGTACCAATTGTGGTAGCATGACGTTAGTCATTAAGATGGATGTCTAATATTTACAAGTCAAATTTCTGCTAAATCTGATTTTTTATTTTAAATAGAATTAATATAATGTAGATTTTTGATACAAACAAAAAATGCAGAAAAGAATAAAGCTTTTTGAACACCTATGATTTTTTCCCTCAATATAAACACAACTTCTGTCTGCTGTTCTCTTTGACCAAGCTAAGCATGAATTCCCATCACTGTAAGGCAAGATGACCGCTACACTCATTTACAAAATCTGTTGTTGGAATCTGCTACACTGTGTATAATTGTTTCGTACCTTGATAATGATTGTAAAGAAACCCTGGGAATGTTTAAATATACTTCCACTTACTCAAAGTAAAAACTTTTTTTTTGTAAATAGCTTTCAACAGACGCCACAAAATCAAGCTCATCCAAAAAGCTATGGATGCTAGCCCAGTTGACACCAGGCAGCTCAAGAACCTTGCAATCATGTGGGGAGGACTTCTCAGTGATGATATCCGTCAAAAGGCGTGGCCAAAACTTTTGGGCGTAGATGTGGATAACATTCCACCAAAGCCAGGTAACCTTTCCAGTGTAATATTTTACTGTGGGAACTATCCAAGTTTTACTATTCTGATATATATGCCAAATATTGAAAGACGAGGATGTTCATATAATATTTTCTGAGTCAATAATCTTGAATGAACTGTATTTAATTATAATTCACACCATAGTTTTTTAATAGATTTAGACAGAATAAACTTAGTAATGTCACTTGATTCCTTGAAGCTTAATGAAATCTTAATTAGTTTCATTCCAGACAGATAAATATTTTCTGCATGTAGAGGTGTACAATTCCATAGATCTACTGACATTTTTTAACATTTTACTATGAAAATAAAGGTCAGGCAATTAGAATATTCAAAATCAAAACGGAGGCAAGTACTCTAAATATGAACTTGTACACCACTGGCATGTCAATGTTAATTAATGAAGCAAAACCACATCTTAAGATACTGGTTCCGAAATCACTGTGGGGAATGATAATATTTCTCCCATCCAGAAATTATTTATGTCATATTTAAAGAATACTTTCTGTGCCAAGCTATAACATTATGTGATCTTATTGTAATTTTTGTTGTCATTGTGATATCATAATGCTACCTGTTCTCAGAGAGATGGATAGAAAAATCTGTCCTCAACGTGGAAAACCCTGTTCCCTGAGGTGAATGTGTTTTAAAAAAAAATTGTATTAAGATACAAGGAAATATCATATGGTCACTGTGTATCATTTGTGTATGTTGTATGTACAGACAAGAAAATACCCTGATACTCTATGGCCACAGAGTATAGAGAGTATATGCTGTATTTACAGACAAGGAAATACTATATGGCCACAGAGTATAATTTATTTATGTTGTATTTACAGACAAGGAAATACTATATGGCCACAGAGACTACAATCAAGTCGTCTTAGATGTCAACAGAACACTAAAAAGATTCCCTCCAGGTTGGTGTTGATTACTTAGCTGTTTTTGAGATTAATGTCTGCCAGAGTTTGTCAGGACGATGGCAAAGAAGTGTATTCAAAATACAAGAAATTGGGAAAGATATTGTCAATCACCTCCACCAACTGTCAACATTTTAGTCTCCTTTACAACAGTTTCCCCTTACCTGTCAATAATTCCAGTAACCTCTATTTTGGTACCCTGTATTTTGTGAATATATATGACCACTGAGTGTATATTGTATTTATATGTGCTTTTTATCCCCCGCTTTCACCGAAACGGGGGATATTAATTTGGGTTTGTCTGTCTGTCTGTCACGCTTCGTTTCCGTGCACTAACTGCAACAAATGTTAACTGATTTTCTTCAAACTAAACAGGGTTTAATACCTTAAGGGCTCGGCCAAGTTCGATGACCACTTTCAGCGGACTTTTTTTGGTGGAGTTATGGCCCCTTGATTAACGAAAACGTCATTATCTGCAGTTTCCGATTAATAACTCTTGCAAATGTTAGCCAAATTCCTTCACACTTGATAACAATGTTTGTGTTCCTCTGTCTTTCCACCCTTCTTGGGCACTCTTTGGTTTTCGTGTGATTATTGCTGTAGATATTGTGCAGATATTTCAACCAAATTCCGTATGCACATCTGACTCATGCTAACTTTGTCAACCGATGTGATTTGTGCATATTTACGGATAATTAATGAGGTATAAGGCTTTTTTTTCTTTCAGTTTCAAGCTATACATTATGTCTCAACAGCACGATACTCACATGTTTAAACCTAACCTCAATAATGTTTTTACCTACAATATGTCCTGCAAGCGGGGGATATAAATTCCACAAATTTGCTTGTTTGTTTTTTATTTCCATACCCCAGTAATTTGAAAAATGTCTTTTATCTAAACACATTTCCAGTTCAGATGATCTCTTTATGTTTGCATGACCCCTTTATAATTACAGTTGCTTCAAGCAATGTAAAGATATCGTCAGTGAGCAGGAAAACTGGCACACCCAACCCTATGACTGCTGCTGGTAAACTAGAACATGCTCTGGTGGCCCAGACAATCCTAGAGGTCATCTCCCCCAGACTGACAGGCAGGGTAAGTTCGCCAATGTTAATCTTATTTTAAAGTCATAAGTATTTTTTTTACATGTATAAATATTTTTTACATAAGAAAAAGAGTAATAAAGACTGTTATCTATACATGTTAAATATTAGTTAGAAAGAGAAGATTGTGCAACACAACATCACAATGGTTGTTTTACACAAGACCTATATGTTCCATACAGAATGTGAAGCTGTTTAAGGCGGTGTTGGATGATGTGTTTGCTGGCCTGCCCGAGCCTCCCTCTAGTCTGTCCCAGATACAGTCAGCCAAGTCACGGGGGGTGGACATTGACGTGTCCCTCAAACACAAGGTAGCTGACAAGGGCCTGGTGGCTCACGACCCATGGATGACCAAGTGTAAACAACTGTTCAACATCTCTCAGGTCCACAATGGTCAGTACATTTCATTCACTATACAATGTTCTTGTTTAAGTTATAAGTTGTTAATTATTTAGAATTATAGCTTGCATCCATATGTTAGCCATTTATTTTCAAAAATATCTTTAAAAAATAATGGAAGTGACACCATGAATAAATGCTGAGGTAGTCCAATGTTTATTATTTATCATGATTATTCTGAATTTGATTATCAAAATGATTTTGTAAAAATATTGCAAAAGATTGACTCCCTGCCATTGTATACTAACAGTGATTGTTCTCAACAAGTTGATTACCTTTCAACAGGTGTGATCGTAGCGGGACCCCCGGGCAGTGGTAAGAGTACGTGTATCCAGACCCTGGTGGACTCTCTGTCCATCTCTGGGCGTGGCACATCTCGTCAGTCCCAGGGCAGTAGGGCCACCAATCCGGCAGAGTCCATGCACAAACTCATCAAGATCAACCCAATGGTGGTTGATGACGAAGCACTCATGTTCGGCTCCCTTAACCAGAATCACGACTGGATAGACGGCATCTTTACAAATGCTGTCAGGAAGGCTAATAGGGTAGGTTTGATCACCCATAATCTCACGGCTTATAGGTTGGTTCTAAACACCAGTACCCCCTCGGAAGGGTATGTCTGAATACCCCTTTTTGTCTTGTTACTGTATTTTATAATGTACCAGAATATTTATGAGCCTTCTATGTTTTCGGTCAGTTTGACCAGAAGACTTGTCATTATCTCAGTTAAAACCTGCTCATACACATCCATGTTTTTTTTATGAAAACCCAAGAAAATTATGTCCAAATATTTCTGGATTTTGTAAATGACAGTCCTGGTAAAGCAAAATTGTATTTGTTTAAAAAAAAAATTGTTCCTTATAAAATCAGTCCCAACCATCAATGGACAACTGATATGGCAATACAGAAATATTTATCTAAATCCTGCCAGTAAGGTGAATGTATGTGGAATATGTCTGTCCATAAGACTTATAATTGTAACACTTGTTTGTACAGAACCTGAGTACCACATGGCTGTGTCTAGATGGTCCTCTCAACCAGGGCTGGGCAGACAATTTCAACAGTATCCTCAGCGGAGACAAGGTAGGCGGCACATACTGAGTCAAAGAGCACAGCAGTTTTGTATCAATTTATTTTGGAAGATGTCATCTCAGTAAATGAAATGATTTATGTAGTGTTATTTCAGAGCTCTCTACGCACTATAAAGTGTGACTGACAGCATTAATAGTTTTGTAATCTTTAACAAATTAATTTATGTACAGGTATTACACCTAAAGAATGGAGACAAGCTGTTTTTGTCGGACAATATCATCCTGATATTTGAGACAGACAGTCTGGACGATGCCTCCCCCGCCACCATTGCTAGATCTGTGAGTTAACATTTGTAGTAATAAATTCATCTAAATACCTGTATACCCATGATAAAAATAAAGGCTCTTTTAGTGACAAATCAGTGTCTAAATACCTGTATACCCATGATAAAAATAAAGGATCTTTTAGTGACAAATCAGTGTCTAAATACATGTATACCTGTGGTAAAATTAAAGGATGTTTTAGTGACAAATAAAAATCTAGATTGTTATAATGCTATATATCCGTGACAACAACATGACGATGTGTTAGTTACAAATCACTCAGGCTTAACTTCATAGCTTTCCAACTGTACAATTTGTATTTGTAACAAGGTTTTTGCCATTAATATAATTACAATAGATTTTGTTTGGTGTATTGAGTTTTACATCCTTTTAACAACTTAGGTCATTTAAGGATGTGATAAGACTTGTAGAAATTATTATGAAAGTATTGTATAATATTCTAATGAAAAATCAAAACAAACAAAAACCTGCTGATATATGTATTGTTTACCTGTACTGTTGACTCACCGGTGAAGTGTTTTGATGTCTGTTGATTACAGGGTATAGTGTACCTGGACAAAGATGTGCTGGGATGGAAACCTTTGGCTGATGCCTGGATAGAGAGTAGAACTCCACAAGAGATACATGTATGTATACTGTTACAGCTAAGAGATACATGTATGTATACTGTTACAGCTAAGAGATACATGTATGTATACTGTTACAGCTAAGAGATACATGTAT
>JAUMHH010137184.1:10333-20626 GCA_032359455.1 Chlamys rubida
GTATACTGTTACAGCTAAGATCTCCATGTACTCAGTACTACCCCACCCCAGTCTCAGCCAATCAAGAAAATCACGACTAACTGTACACGTTAGTTCAGTTGTCAAACACAAGGTTTTAGAATATATTTCCATCCTATAATGTTTACAAACTACTAAATATGAACTTTCCCTGACACTTGCATTTGGATGCTCCCATCACAAACAATTAAATTGGTCCTGACCAAAAACAATTCTTTTCCTAACAAAATTTTGATATCTGTCATATTTTGTAAATTTTGCTGCTGCACCAGACAAGTGTGATTGAGACAGGCTTCTCTGTATCCTCACTTACACAGGAGGGACAGACATTGAAGTCACAATCCATGGTTCCAACCACATTGAGAGAATGGCACACAACCTAATACTAATTAACAGACACATACCAGTATAGTGATAGGGTCAGGAAATAAGCACGCCTGATCACTGGCACCTTAAAAATACCAGATCTGCTAGGAATATATCTTGACATCTGAGATATTCTACTAATTAATGTTTTTGTATACTGTATACTTTGAGAAACAGCATTTCAGCTGACTAAAAGTTGTCTCTCAAGGCGGGTAAACTAATTCTATCATGTAGATGTCATTTTAAAATGTTATACGAGAGGTTTTACTTGAGGGTTGCTTCGTAACGGCATTAAATGTACTATAATAATGTACTGTGAAAGTGACTTGTTACTGATGTATAAATCACTGTTTTATTCTCTCCCTTGGTTCTCCCAGGAAAAGGTAGGTCAGATATAGTACATCTCTGAGTGACTTTGCATCTATAGACAAAACCACATTGGAATGTAGACTGTAGATAAATAATGCCATAGATAATTTGTTAATTATCTCTTAAATATCTGTATACTGCTCTAATTGATCACAAAATCACCAATAAATACCCTGGCAAGTGAGGTTTTGATGGAAATGTTTAAACTTTTTACAGACACAGACCTTTGACAGAGATGTTTAAATATTTCATTGTTAGTGGTACAAAATGTACCAATTTTTCTGTATGTAAAATCAGTTAAATGCATTTTTTTCTTAAGACAATTTTTTTAATCAAATGTGTTCTCTGTACTATTTCAGTACACAAACATAATGGAAGTGAGTGTAACATTGAGCTATGTTTGATTGGAGTGATATATATTCTGCTGTTGACAAGGTGCTAGGTGTAGAAGTGGCCTGG
The DNA here is from genome assembly GCA_032359455.1 of Chlamys rubida. Taxonomy (NCBI): domain Eukaryota; kingdom Metazoa; phylum Mollusca; class Bivalvia; order Pectinida; family Pectinidae; genus Chlamys; species Chlamys rubida. The sequence continues at coordinate 11,546 of JAUMHH010137184.1, forward strand.
TCTGAGTGCCAGAAATCATCCTCCATTTCTATCATGTTCCCTAAAGCTCACTCATTTTGATTGAAACAACCCATTTTTGGAAAGGAGCAGCTAGATGATTTGTTGTTGAATGTTCGTTTATAAATCTAGATGTTGGCTCGATTTATTCTCTTACCACAATTTGCCTGCCAAGAGTAGAAAACCTCACTAACACGTATTCCCTTTGATACCGGGTGCTTTATATACCTGGGTATGTGTAAATGATAAAGTCCTGAACTCAGATCTGGCTAGAATATCAAAATGATTTTATGAAGTTACTGTAAGTAAACCAATTTAGCTGTGCCAGTCTAACCAATGAATACTTGAAATTGCCGAAAAAGTGAATGGTCTTCAAATCATGCAAAGATACCAGATGTAAATCTTACGTTATTTATCTTTATCTTATGTGTTAAAACTGTTGCTGCTTCAAAAGTATGTTCAATATATGTCCCTAGCATTCAAATTCTGAATAGGATTGCAGATATTATACGCAAAATTGCACAATTTTTGTTGACAGACAGTATTGTTTTTTTCTAACTAATTGTACTGATTGTTGCGGTGCCTGGTTTTCTTTCTACACAGAGTCGCACGTCTGTACACCGTAGACAGGAGGGGGAGCCCCTGCCTACGGTGGGAGGGGTAATACACTGTAGTGACTAGTCGGTGGTCCTACCCCTGTACTGTCTCCTCAACAGGAGAAAACCCCACACCTTTCCCTTGTGTTCCCCCACCTTGAAGTTGTACATGTATTTTTGGTTTTTATCACCCACGTAATGATGTGCTATCCTTTCTTTTTATGTTCAGTACCTCGTGCAGATTTTATTGTTTACTTTTAGATTTGTGTTTTGTAGAGCCAAGCTGTGAAAAAATGCAAAAAAAATAGTGACATAAACTTCTCAGAATTTATGAGAAATTTCATTTCCTTCTTTAATCAGATATATTTCATACTGACTATACCCAACATTAACAGCTCTGTGTGTGTAAACTGTACCATGGACAAATCGTGTGTTGTTTCTCTACAAAGAGGTCTGCATGACTAGTGGGTGAAAGGAATGCACAATCTATGACCTATCTGTGTGACCTACGGTGACCTGCTCAGATTTATATGGACTAGAAATCCTGGAATAAATAAAATTCTTACAGAAAGGGATTAAGAAAACCTAATACCAAATATTTTTATTTGTTCTCAGTTGAAAATTATGAAATGTGGCAACCATTTTTCCTAGGTACCCACCACCCCAGTACCTGTTGATTCAGATATAGAACCACCTGAAGATCTAGACCCACCCATCACAACAGTGGAAGGGGTAAACTGCACGAGCATGGGCAAAACCTCGTCAAAATAAAGCCACTTAATTTTCTTACAATTTTCTATTTCAGTGCATTGTAGTCTAAACAGCAGTTCACTTGCATGAGATGCTTTGCTCATGTCCATGTAAAATGTGTCATTATTGTGTGTCATAATTGTATCTCGTCAACATTGTCAGTTCTTTAATTATAATGCCCTTTTTAATTAAAGCTTAGTTAAACCAAAAGTTAACAGTATTTGAAAACTAAAAAGCTAATCAAGTAGTTAATATAAGACTTACTTGGATAAAAATCAAATGTTAATATTTGGGAGGGGGAGGCACTTTCGTGGACTTATCGGAAATAATAATTTCTAAAATTGATATTGCTGTGGGAAAATTACCCACCAAAAGTCTTAAAAAATTTGCTCCTGTACTTGAATGAAAATTACATATTGACCAATTTCAATTTTCTTCTATTTTTTTTGCCCTTTTCTAACCTGACTGCGAAAATAATCTTATAATTTTTAACCTTAAATCAAATTAATACAAATTTGCCAAAAAATATAAACCAACCAAAAACAGCCTTAAATATTTCTAAAAACTCCCCAACTCCATAGATGTTTTAAAACTAGCGTATGTAAGTATTTACATCTGCATGACTTACTGTTATGTTCAATGTTCACCAGACCTAGTGACCACTGTAGATGATGACCCTGGGTCAATATGTTGTCCAGTAGCACCTGTGGGTCTCTCATACTAACACCAATTATCTCCCTTACTTACCACTGTTGTGTTGTGTCGTACCCATCTCAGGGCAATGTCGGAACTGATGGCAATCTGTCATCTTTACATGTTTCCATCCGTATCAGCTCATTTCTTTTGTGCCGAGATTTTTGTTTTATGTACAATGTATATACCTATGTGTTTTGATATTTTCTTTTTGGGTTACATAATATACACAGCTGAAATAAGTTTGATTACAAGGATAATTACCAAGACACCTTTTCTAACATTACAATATTTTTCTAGAAGAAAAGTAATAGATATAACTGCTGTGATAATTAAATTATAGAAATCATCATTCCTTCCATGTTTTACCTGTAATTCCGTTGTCATACTAACATGGTTACCTTTCATTGTTTTCCATCAGGATATGTATGTTTGTTATCTAGAAACTCTTCAGTAGCATAAGTTCTTGTCCTCAAATATTTAAACGTATAGTAAAACAAGGTCTACTGACTGTGTTTCAGGTTCTACAAAGGGCCTTCCAGAAAACACTCGACCCTATCGCCCAGTTTGTTTTACAAGAAGCCAAGTAAGTTACTTTTAAAAAATTCCAGGGACCATTATTCTACCATTGAAAACTGATAAACAATCTGAAAATATTTAAAAGAAACAATACTTTTCTTTATTCAAAACAATTATAATTTTAAAATGTTCTATAAATTTTATCCATATTTCTACATAATGAAGATTGCTAGGAGACATGAGAAGACAAAACTAATGTGAAATGATTTGTATATACATGCACTATATATTTTTATTACGATTGCTGTAAAAGAAGAGGGATTACACTTAGTACTTTTGTTTACAGACCAAGCCTGAAGCTGTCCTTAGTTGGAATGTTCAAGACGTGTCTAGGTCTGCTATCAGCCATGTTGGCAGACAACATAGAAATCGGAGGAGAGCTCCACATTGAGCGACTCTACCTGTTCTGTCTCATCTGGACGTTTGGTGGGCTCCTCAACCCCGCTGACAGGAAGGGTTTCAGTGACCTCCTTAAAACACTGTCCACTGCGTAAGTCTTCCTGGCTTTATTACTGTCAGGAGAAAAACACATTCTAATTGATTCAATGAAAGATAAGTGTGATTACTTTTTATTCTTGTTTGCTCTTAGCTGTAAAATATTTATTACCACAAACTTGCCTATTGTAAATTCCTACCTGTAACAAAGTCAACTTTTTATCCGCATGGAATAGTTGATTCACAGCATCCAGTTACATTTAATTAGCTATTAGAAAATTGCCTTCAATGCTTGAATAAAATTTCTATTAGCAGAAATTTTCCAAATATAGTAAAATATTTACCAAACACTGTGTAACAGTATTGAGAACGAGCTGATGATATTGTATATGTATGTATGTTTTAGGTTGCCTGACGATGACCGGGACATCTGTGTGTTTGACTACTATGTAGATGAGTCCGGAGAGTGGGACCCATGGACATCTAGGTAATAACCTCACTAGAGTGGAACCTCTGTACAATCTACATAAGTATCAGAGCCTGATAATATTGTATCAGGAATTCAATTACTGTCTAATGTTATTATGTTGATGTGATTGGACACAAAAATAACTAGGGTATTCAATAAATCTGAGTTAAAATACACAGCAGAAACAACTGTGATACAACCATTGACTTATAAGGTAATACTTATGTTTGTGCTGTAACACAGGGTACAGGAGGTGGTTTATACAGACAACCAGGACATGTTAGGAGAGGTGTTCATGGACTCGGTCGACACTGTAAGTATCTGGTTCCTCGTTGTTGATTGGAGGTCCAGACATTGTTAACAGATGTACATGTCAGATCTGTAAATCAGGAATATTTAGAATTACTTCTGAATTACTTCACATTTAACTGAAAGTAACATTATATCTTCTATGAATTGTTTTTCAGAACACTGGGCTTCATTTCTTGAGGTGATATTCTATGTTATAAATAAATTCTGAGCATTTTTTGGCTTGAAAATTAACATTGATATAGATGCAGAAAGTACATAAGTGTTTGTAGTACACAAGCTTACAACTACACTGTAATACTATAGCTAGGTCACTACAGATCAGCAATGCTGCAGTGTACAAAATAGTCATAGGAATGTAGGTAAATGATATAAATAATAGATATTTTTTGGAAAAACTACTAATATGTAATTCTAGTTCTAGTTCAAATGGTTAATGCCCACCTTCAACAAGTTGAAGAATTCTTTTTTCTTCTTTTGACAGTTCCGCACGAAGATTTTGATGGAGTTTGCCTCAGCCTCTGGCCTAAATGTCCTGTTGGTGGGAGCCAATGGGTCAGGCAAGACCAGTCTTATTGAAAGGTTCATGGATGTTCAAGGTATGTACCAAACATCTCTCTCCAATGGACAGTAGATATTAGGACATTTTCTTTACATATCATTATGTGACATTCAATTTTTGCAGATTTCTCATTTGTAATCAGTGTTTCCGTTGTTATACAGAACCACTGCTTTATTTAATTTCACTTGATATAAAAAATATAACTCTACAACTTACCAACAATTCCTCTAAAATTAAAAGTGTGTTTTTGATCTGTTGTACAGACCCACAGGTGTCAGTGTGTAAGAGGCTGGTGTTCTCTGGTGCTTCGTCTGCCAAACAGTTCCAGCACTTCATCGAGGCTAACATCCACCACAGACAAGGTAAGGACAAACACTTCACCAGGGTATGTTGCTATAATGAGATGTGTTGTTCTTTGTTGACTGGTGTTTGTTTGGTTGGTGAAATAAAATGTGTTGTTCTGTGAAAGAGAAATAAGGTTTGTTGTTCTGTGAAAGACAAATGAGATATGTTGTTTTGTGAAAGAGAAATGAGATACCTGGTATGTTGTTCTTTGTTGACTAGGGTTTGTTTGGTTGGTGAAATAAGGTTTGTTGTTCTGTGAAAGAGAAATGAGATATGTTGTTTTGTGAAAGAGAAATGAGATACCTGGTATGTTGTTCTTTGTTGACCGGTGTTTGTTTGGTTGGTGATCAAATAAGGTTTGTTGTTCTGTGAAAGAGAAATAAGGTTTGTTGTTCTGTGAAAGAGAAATGAGATGTGTTGTTCTTTGTTGACTAGGGTTTGTTTATGGCGCCAAGGAGAGCAAGAAGCTGAAGGTGTTCATTGACGACGTAAACTTACCTGTACCAGACAGCCACAAGGTACAACGGTGCAATGAGGTAAGGCATCATTCTGGATTATCAATGATAACCTTATGGGATTTAATATAGGTTTTCACTTACCGTAAGATAGATATTATATATTAACTTCTGAAAATAGTTACTGATTACTATCAAATTGCAAAAAATCAGCACGAGGAGGAAAAACTTGTGTTTCAAATGGATAATATCCTTAGATAATTATGATTTATGCTGTATCACATTTAACATAAATTAATGTTGTAATGACCTTGGCAATGTGTACTATTATTCATGCCCTCCACTTTTCAATGACCTTGGCTATATGTGTTGAGTCTCAAATGACCTGGAATGATGTGTTAATGACCTTGGCTATATGTACTATATCTTGTGACTTTCACTTGTAATGACCTTGGCCATTTGTGCTGTAGCTCCTGAGACAGTTACTGGATGACAAGGTCCTGTGCACGCTACAGAAGCCTTTTGAGTGGAAGACTGTGGAGGATCTGAGCATTATTTCGGCCATGTCTATGAGTGACCACCCCAGTGTCAGCACACGCAAGCTGTCCAACAGACTGCTGGTCAGTGGAACATGTTGTTAATAAGGTCTAACCCAGGCCTGTAACTTTATTGATACAAGTGGAAACTATAACTAAAGCTTTGAGATTCAATGTCTGAATTACTTTTATAATTTAAACAAGTCCAGTTGCTTAGGAAAAAAAATGTATTCTTAAATTTGTTTGTAAACCAAAATGTCTGGTATTATGTTAAATTACACTGTACATTTTATCATTATTTTTACCTGTTTAAACTTTGAATATCTGTGAAGTTGTCAAAATTTTAATGACTGATTGAACTGTCTAGTTGAAGACCTCTTGTCTTCTTTTCATATTTTCAGTATTAGAAAATGTTGTAAATCTAATTTATTCCTCAACAGAGGCACTTTGCTGTGTTTAACCTTGCCACACCATCAGATGAGGGCCTGAAGAACATCGTACATGGTATTTTGGAAGTCAACATGACAGACGGGGACTGCCAGGGACTTGAGATCGACCTACACAACAACCTCGTCAAGGCATCGTGTGAGATTCTGAAGGCTGTACAGAGTGTGCTCAGGCCTGCCCCCATGTATGGCAGACGGCACTACCTCTTCTCACTGAAGGACATCACTGTCTGTTTCCAGGTTAGTCCAACTTCCCATCCGATAGTCACCTGAATGATTGATACCGATCAGCTGTGGTCAACATCATAAATAACTGATGACCGACAAACTAGATCAGCTGTGGTCAACATCATCAATAACTGATGACCGACAAACTATGCTCAACATCATTGTCAATATGTCACAGTGTTACCCAATAATTCAGAATATTGGCAATCAAAACAAATATTTATACATATCCAGGCAGTTACTGAGAACAATCATCTATCAGCTAAGATGTGTAAGGTCAAAATATCATGGTTTATCTTTCATCAACTATTGTACAACTACTGCAGATATAATGAAGTAAAATGTTTACACATACATTTAAATCATAATGAATCAAATTCTTACAAAATTATGAATCAAATATCAAATTTAACTGGAAATATGTCCTCTCTACTAGTAAAAGACATCTGTATCACAGGATAATTACCAGTAAACATTACAATGACTGACATGTACAGACACAAAGACACTATTGTGGTGACATATGTGTTGTTCTCTCCAGAACCTGAAGCGTTTACCAGAGGAGAGTCTGGCTGATGAGACTATGGTACCGGTCGTGTCTCTATGGCGACACGAGATGCAGAGGATTATAAAGGACAGAATTAGCCGTACAGCAGATCTCAACTGGTTTGACAGTCTTCTCCAGGAAACCATAGAAAGTACCTGGCCTGACTTTAAGGAGCCACTGATTGAAAACTTTGTGACATTCCCCACAGATGCCAGGATGTACCAAAGACCGGTCACTTCAGTCGGAGCTAAAAACATCAAGGTCAGTGCCTAAACCAGAAACTTACTCCACTGATGCTTTACTTTTTGTATTTCTTATTTATTTTACAGTTGAAGTACAGGTCTGATGGGCCTCTTGTTACCGCTACAATGGTACCAGTATTTGGTGTATTCTGATTGTGCCCACTCTCTGTCCCCTACAGTATTTGGTGTATTCTGATTGTGCCCACTCTCTGTCCCCTACAGATTGTTCTACAGCCTATAGACCAGCTGCGTGATGTCCACAGTTGTCTGAACACACACCTCACACGCTACAATGAGGAGTTTGGTAACATACCCCTCAACATCATGCTGTCTGACTTCATCATCGCTCACATCATCAGGATGCACAGGGTTCTCAGCTTCCACCATGGGTAAGGCTGTAACTCTGGAAAACTGCAATTGTTCAGTCTCGTTTGGTTAGAAATTCTTTGACATGCAATCTATTGAGACATAGTACATGTACAGAGTAACTGCCCCTCAGTTTGTCTTTGATTTTGTTTTCCATGTTTTTTTGTTTTTTTTTAAACTATAATACATGTATATTATGTTGATTAAAAGTTTGAAGTTCTTACAATTTGCCTTCTTTATCATCTGGAAAGTCTCCTCCATAGAGAGGTTAAATTATGTCCATGCAATGAAATGATAGGAGATAAGGATTCACTTTGACTGAACTACATACAAGCCTAACCTCATGTAGTGTATGAGTTGATTCTTGGCCTTTCTCTTCTAGTAATTAACATGAGAATATAAATGGTTGTCTCCCTTTGTAGTGGTAACATGCTGTTGATTGGGGCAGTGGGTTCCCACTTGGCTACCTTGTGTAGGCTTGCCCTACACGTGGCTGATGTTCCCATACACAAGGTGGACACCAGTAAGCAGAGTAACTTCTTTGATGGGCTGCGTTCAGCAGTACGACTCTGTGGGTCAGAGGGCAAGATCCTTTCCCTCATGTTCACGGTAGGTCAACGGAAATGTCTGTATTTTAAGTTTTTCAGTATCTTTTGATTGAGATTATCTTGTACAATTTCTGAAATAATTAGTCAAGATATATAAGACAAAACCTTTAGTGATAGTTAAGGTACAAACTTGTGCCAGCAGTAAGTATTCTATTGAACTGTTGTAAATTGGTGTTTCATTCCTGTGATCTCTCTATTGCCAGGCACGTGACTTGGAGGACCCCGTGTATCTGGACGCCATCAACAGTCTGCTTATTAGTGGGGAGTACCCACACCTCTTCTCCAATGATGAGCTTGAGGGACTCCTACAGGTAACATATGTCTCCACCTCTACACACCTTACCTTGATGCAATGATACTTTATGACTATAGGTAACACTAAACGTCTTACCATTGACAAATATAAACGGTTTTATATCACAACCATCATAACTTCTTAAGCTATCATACTGCACAAAAAAAATATCTTTTTAAAACCTATTCAGTGTTATAATTGTGTTGACTTTATCTGACACAGGCTATTGGTCCTGCCATGAAGAGGGAGTTCCTATTCAGTGTTATAATTGTGTTGACTTTATCTGACACAGGCTATTGGTCCTGCCATGAAGAGGGAGTTCCCCAACATGTCTGTTGATCCAATGAAGTTTTTCGTAGCGAGAGTGAAAAGCAACCTCCATTTCTTAATGTGCTTACAACCTGGACACACCCTGCTCAGCATCGCTGCAAGGTCAGTATAGTCAAACTACTCAGCATTGCTGCTAGGTCAGTATATATAGTCACACTACTCAGCACTGCTGCTAGGTCAGTATATATAGTCACACTACTCAGCATTGCTGCTAGTTCAGTATAGTCACACTACTCAGCATTGCTGCTAGGTCAGTATAGTCACACTACTCAGCATTGCTGCTAGGTCAGTAT
>JAUMHH010137295.1:0-20621 GCA_032359455.1 Chlamys rubida
CATGTAATAACTGACATATAGATCTGTACAGTACCTTTTCTCCAGGACATGTAATAACTGACATATAGATCTGTACACTACCTTTTCTCCAGGACATGTAATAACTGACATATAGATCTGTACAGTACCTTTTCTCCAGTCATAGCAAACGGTGCATTGAACCATTGCTCAAATGTAGTGCAGGACTTGAAGATACTTGGCAACAGGAAGTTCAGCAGGGCCCACAACTCTGGAAGTTTGTTCTGTAGATAAATAGCAATACACTCAAATTACAATTGTGTATCATTTGACTTTCACAAAATTCTTTTCAGTATTGAGCTTCAAACAATATCTCATGATGATCTTAATTTATAAAAGGACCAATACAATTTGTATTTATTAACTAAACTGGCTTGTTTAACTTTCCTTTTGAATAATCTAAAATTGTAAGAGAAGGTGGTTGGACACCCAAGTTGATTTACCTGTAGAGGTGTGCCAGTCAATAAGAGACGGTGGGGAGCAATGTAGTGGGTGTTTAGCACCTGTGTCAGTTTACAATGGTGGTTCTTCATACGATGTCCTTCATCAATGATCATGTACTTCCATCGTATCTGTAACATTTGAAAGGTTAAACTGGTAGAGGATGTACAACACATTCCTAAAATTTAACTTTTTCTATTCTATAAAACACTGATATCTGACTTTTGAAATCAATAACATATCACATTTGAATTCTCATGAGAAAATATATATGAAAGCACTTTGAATCTAACAATGATGAGCTATTATCACACAGGTTCCCCCCTCCCGAAACCAAGCAAAACATGAAACACTTCTAGTGGAATATTATTCTAATTTATACAATTAAAGCAATTTTAAGATATTGAGATCCACTAGTGGGATTTTTGCTGCCTATGCAAACTGTTTGTCTATTTACCTTTGCTAACACAGACTTGTCCTTGATGATGTATTCGTATGTGGTTAGCAGCACGTTGAAATTGTTCAACTTGAGTTGTGGCGTTAGAGCTCGTCGAGTGAGTGGAGAACCTTTGTATGATATAGTGATGACAGAGGGAGCCCATTTTTCTATTTCCAAAAGCCAGTTGGACAGCGTTCTGAAACACAAACACAATACATGTTTTACTAATTTGATAATGTCCCCATTTCCTTCAAGAATATTGTCATTTCAGAATATTGTCATTTCCTGTAAGTAAATGCTATTTGCAAAGAAGACATCAAAGATGGTTTATTTACATGGATCAGAATCTCAGCTGATGTTTATGACAACATCTGTAATAAATCATTTTATGATACAACATTCACCGTGACGCAGTAGAACAAAGGATAACATGAAAATTGGATGGAATTTCCTTCACAATTGTTTGCTTACAACCTTTTGTGGCAAGCCTAGCCTTAGCCTGTTAATTGAAGACATTCATTTTCATTCCATTGTAACCACAAATGTTAATATGGTATACTGGGGAAAATTTTGCCGCAGTTAACTTTAGCTCCCCCCCCCCTTCTGTAAATGGCAGCAAATATAAGTACACAACATACCATACATACCAGGTAGTGACAACATGTGAAGGGCAAAATTAACACTGTGTCACACCATTAAAACAGATTATACAGGTGAAGAGTGAACATTTTGACTTGATGAAAGTTTCTCGGCATACAGTATTCAATATTTATGTATAATGCATTTTTACTCTCTCAGGTTTACGTTTTCTGTGAAGATAAAGTTATATACATACGAGAGTGGCACAATAATCAGGAATGGCCCATTAATCTTCTTGGACTCCATAAGATAAGTGATCAAGCCAATGGTTTGGATTGTCTTGCCCAGACCCATTTCATCGGCCAGGATACCATTCAAGTTGTTGTTATATAAAGACACCATCCACTCCAATCCTTTGACCTGTAACAACACCAGATAGTTAGTTCTGCTACACAGGTATATTACCATAAAAAATTGTAGTTTGTTTTATATCATAATCATATAAAGATTTAAATTCAAAAATTTCAGATTAGAGAAATAGAAATACAGTAGATTTTCCATTTCCAGCTGGATTTGTATGTGATGGTGGTTTTTTTCCCAGTGGAAAATTACTGACATTAAAAAAAAATTAATGGTAATGTATATATATATATTACAGAATTTTGCCAAGATTTGGTTTACATATATACTACATAGTAACAACAGGATGTAAATCATACATTACATTTTGTACCGGATTCAGTGGTGTTGTTTTTCATTTTCATATACTACATAGGTAAACCATTGGCAATATAATATTTTATTTTAAGATCTGAGAGTAACTAACTTTCAGAATGAATATAAATGGGGGGACGACGTACATTTTCTAAATAGAGATTGTGTCATGTGTACAAACCTGTAAATGTTTGAAGCCATGTGTGTATAAACCTGGTAATTTCTAAGGCCAAAAAATTACTAACCTGGTAATTTTTCAGTGATCCATTTATCATGATGCTGGCTTGTTCTGTCACGTCCTCGTGGATAGAGTGAGCTACATTATAGTAATTCCTCATCTCCACCTGGTTATGGTATTCGTCGTCGTCCAGACGTTGTTCTGCCGTTCTGTCGAAAAAAATAATTGACCTTGTGTCAGAACCAGTTATCAAATGTCATACAAAACTGACATTTAAAATAGTGTTGTTATTAAAATGCACTTCTTTCAAGTAAGAATTGGTAAAAAATTTATAAAACCAAGATCCATCTTTTCATGAGATCACAGAAACATAAATGACAGTAAATTTAATCAAAGCAACATACTTGATAATTTCTGTTGCTTCGTGTTCAGCCAAGTCATCCACTGACTGTATCTGAGGTCTGCTGAGGGCTGGTCGAGGAGGTGGTAATATTTCTTCCTGCTGTTAATATAGAGGCACACATTTTCCATTACATTGTAATTATTTGTCATGTTTTTTTTTAATACATCTACTACAAAATCATAAATAAAAAATAATACAACCTCATTTGAGTATAGAATTTGGCTACAAGCAAGATCTTACTCAAAGGATTGATACTTACAACTACCTCTTAAAATGTATGTAAATTAAAACAATATTCTTTAATTACTGATTGGCATTATTTGATGTAAGTTTAAAAAGTGTGTACCTCTTCTTCATCCTCTTCATCATCATCTTCTTCACCATCTTCTCTAGGGGCTACCTCATATCTAAATTATGTCAAAAAATAATATAAATTAAATCAATACATTTTATGAAAAACCTGTTAAAATTCATTTGGTAGTGACCAGCAGTGTTAAGTGTATAGAGCAGATTTACGGTAAAACCTTCTAGTGGTAGTAATGGTAATCTTAGACTGAGAAGTCAATGATTTGTTTAAGTTTCATGAAAATCAAGTAAGAAATTATTTAAGTGAAGTGGTGACAGCTTGAAATCTTCAGTAATAGTGATTTAGTTTCTGGCCCCGGAAGGTCAAAACACAAACTTATATACAAATGATGTTTTCTTTCACAACAATCAGATATGAAAGGAAGTCTGTTTGGCAATGACACCAGAATTCTATTTATTACCTGTTTTTTTACCCTAGAAACTGAAACAAACTTCACAAGAGATAACGTTTGTGGACACATGCATGAACTTGTATGACAAATCAGATAAGAACGAAATCTGAGGTGAGAAGAAATGTTGTCGTAACATGTTTGTACATCATAATATTTAAGTATTATCTTACCCTGGATGCATCTCTAACCAGGCTTCAAGCTGACTGGACATTGGAGCACCTTCCCCACTCAGAACTTTACCAGTATTGGTTTCTATCACAGATATTCTTGGTTCACTCATGTTAGAACTCTCATCAGCATTCTGTAAACCAACAATATTCATCTAAAACCACAGGGCCATCAACACAAACTGCTTTTCACACTTGTATCTTGTTTATAATATATACTTTGCCATTTTGTCAAATGAATAATTGAATGTATAGATTGATCACATCCAGTTTTTAGAGTCTAAGTCACACATTATTTTCTCCTTGATGTACATCAAAATTGCTTGTCTTGGTCATAACTTCATTGCATGATGGAACAAGTGGTATTTGGTAGGTGATAGTGATACTAAAAAAAACTAGATCTATAGGAAATCGATATCTGAGTTATCCAAAAGCTTGTAATTAGCAACAGAAGCAAACACACAAAAGCACTAACAAGTGATCGGCAACAGAGGTCAAAATCTGGGACTGAAACCAAAATTAATAGTCCCCACTGGGGTTCCCCCAGGGGTGACTAAAAATACATATAAAAACAAAGTAACAATTTTTAAACACATATATGACAAATATTGATTACATACATCAGGATTATCACTTGTTTCCTTCTTCTTCTTTTTCATCTTCCTTGCTTGTTTCTTCTTTCTTATATCCTCTTTATGTTCTGACAACAGAGACATGAGGTTTGTGATGTATTCGTCAGTCTGGTGAAGGAGGTAGGCAAGACGCTTGTCTTTCTTTTGATCAATGAGTTTCCTGTAACCTTCTTCATCTTCAGCCTAAACAATAAATAAAATCAACTGAGTTCATTACAATTATTCACACATCTCATAATCAGAGACATCAATTGTATAAGGAGTTCGATTTTCATCCCATTTTATCTTGAATACTTTATCTTTAAAGAAAAAGGCAAATTCAGTATTGTTATAAATGAATATCGCTATATGTCTCATATTCTTTCATTAATACAACACATAGAAATAAACAAAGGGTGAATAATTTATGTTTACAATGGAATCTAATGCTAATACACACTGATACATCAGCACACTTACCATGAGTCTCCTCATTCGCTCTTTCTCGAGTCGCTCTTGTTCCTTCTTCTGTTCCCGTTCTGTATTAGCATGGTGCACCATCACTGCTTTGTTCAGTTTACTTATCTTGGCAGTCACATTGCGGTGGAATTCTTTAAAGTCTTTGGCATGTTGTAGCACAGCATTTAGATACTCCTACAAACGGAAAAATAGTGAAAATGAAAAAAAAAAGGTTCAAGAAATTTCATTATTACAAATATTTTTATGAAATTAATGGCTAAGGTGTGATAACAGCATGTAGTAATGGCTCACTTACATGTAACTCTGTCACCATTGGCCAAATAATATACCATCAGTTCAGAGATAATGTCTTAAAAGCATCATCCAATCAGAACTAAGATAGTAGTAATTATGTATTCAAATGTGCATCGATTCCACTCATCCTCAAATTTTCAAATAATACATGAACTGGCTAATTTAGATATGACATACAGGAGAGGAAAGGAAAATGAACTGAAAAAAAAATTCCAATACTTTTGCTTAAACAGCCATGAGATAAAATGTTTCAATTAATAAATGGTTAAAAACTTGAAATATCAGGTTTTTTCGGGAGCATAATCTTGTCGAAATCCAGAACTTACCTGATGTTTCTGTCTGCGTCGTTTTTCATGCTCCAGTTTCTGCTGTTTCTCCAGCTTTTCTGTAACCCGTGCCTCCCTCAGTGACTGCCTCTTGCTCCTCTTATAGGCTTTTGTGTTCAATGCTGTCTCCAACGTTGTGTCTTTTCTCATATATGCTACAACCTCTGACCTCAACTACATTTAAAGAAAAAAGAAATTGTGCTTCAATTTTAACACACAAAATTTAACGGCACAATTATTTCAAACATAACACTTGACTAAGTAAATTTCAATTAAAAATAAACAGTGAGAATCTGTAACATAAAACTATCGGGAGTAGAAATACTTTCAAATAAATAAAGATTAAATTTTTAGAGGTATTGTCAACAAGTTAACCTGTATTGCTGCTTTTTTACCTGTCGTTGGAAATTAAGTAATCTCAGAGCTCTAAACTCAATCATGGCTTTAATTTTCATGTCTTCCTCCATTATTCCTGGTAGATATTCAAGCTCTTTTATTCTTGATGATATTCTGGATGAAATTCTGAAATACATATAAATTAAATAGAAATAAGTCAATTATTTCATGACATTATGTCTCAATTTTGATAGAAAATATTTGAAGTTATTTATGTTGGTCCTGTGCAAAATTATTTCAATGCTCTGCTCCTTACATATCTCGACTGCATTGAAACCTGCCTTAAAAACCACCTATCTACACAGACAACATGTCAATAACAACCTCCTTAAGAATACTTATAAGGTTGTTTTCTATAAAATCTGTCTATCAACACCAGTTTACTACCTTTCAGATATGTTTCATTGTACATCGGTCATCTTGATATGGATCTTTTTTGTAAAGTGCATATCTTTGATATATATTTAGGTTCTACCATTCTTCACAAAGAAAACCTTGCCTGTTTTCTCTTTCATTGAGGATCTCCAAAGGGTCCAGCCCCTGGGGTTTTGCAACAGGTGCAATCCGACTCTGCTTCTGCTGCATGGAAAGCATCGACTGGACAGCTGAAGGTGGTGTTTGCTGAGACTGAGGGCGGGGCTGTGAGCCTGGCTGGGCAGGCTGACCAGGTTGTCCCTGGGGTGGCCCACCTTGGTAATGCATATTCTGGGGAGGCATGTGAGGTTGTGGAGGTTGCTGAGGCATTCTTTGTTGTTGGTTAGAATCTGTAAGAGGCAAATATTGTAAATAATATCCTGCGTGAATTAATCTATTTCATATATTTTTTCTGATCGTATAAAATTTCTTTTTCCCATTTACATCTCTACTGTCCAATCTTACCAGGCATTGGTCTCGATCCGCTCCCGAACTGACGCTTTCCATCAATAGCCATTCGTACATTATCTGGAATGCTCTGGTTTCGTGCAAGCAGTTTGTAGGCCATGATCTGTCCCCTGAGTTGGGTAAGCTGGGGGGTTGAGAAGTTGTATCGGGATGGACCACTGCTCTGGTTTGGTGGCATGTTCTGCTGGCCTGTTTAATAAACAGTTTATTAATAAGTTTGACATGCCTAATCTGTATACCAAGTTACTAACAGTCCTGGTTTATAATTATAGGATTTACAGCGATAAATATTGTGTTGCTTACAACAAATCAATTTACAATGGTCAATTCAATTAATCAATTACAGGTAAGTTCATCATGAACAACTTCATATTTATGTCATACCTTGCTGATTTTGGTCTTGGTCCATCCTGGGATTAGGTGGACCGCCTGATGAATGGCCGTTACCATGACTCATTGCCCTCATGTCCTCCATTGGCATAGAATGACCCATTGGTCCTCCAGAACTACCACCAGACATACCATGGTTTCCCATCCCACTACTATTTCCTGGTATTGGTCCATTCATATCTGGTGCACCCATACCAGGAGACCCCCCAGTGCTACTGGGCATCCCTTGTCCTCCCTGGTTTGCCATGTTGTATCCACCCATATTAGGCCCACCAGACATGTGTAGACCAGATGGCTGACTGACATTTGGTCCTGCACTGCTGGAGCTATTTGGCATGTTTTGAGGTAAATTCATGTTTGGTGGACCACTTGGAGGTGCTGTCATATTTGGTCCTCCCAGCGCAGGGTTGGGCATACTAGAACCAGACATTCCCATAGACCCATTGGGCATACCTTGGTTTGGTCCCATGCTTCCCATCCTATGTGGCGGGCCTCCACCCATGTTCTGACCCCCTGGGCCTGGCATACCTTGCTGACCAGAGTGCATGCCTTGTGGACCGCCAGGCATCATGCCTGGGCCACCAGACATTCCCTGTGGCCCACCAGGCATGCTGTGAGAGGAGCCTGGCATTCCTTGATGACCTCCCATGCCTGGTGAAGGGGAGGTAGCCATCCTCTGACCCTGGTTTTGTGATCGAGGGCCCTGCATACCATGGTGTTGTGGCCCGCCTGGCATTCCCTGGGACATACTACTTGGCATTCCTGGTGGGTGCATCCCAGATCTGGCCCTATCAGCCATCGCCATCAGCTGTGCATATCTTGGATCTTCTTGCAACCCT
This sequence comes from Chlamys rubida, assembly GCA_032359455.1. Classification (NCBI taxonomy): domain Eukaryota; kingdom Metazoa; phylum Mollusca; class Bivalvia; order Pectinida; family Pectinidae; genus Chlamys; species Chlamys rubida. Next base: position 7,916 of record JAUMHH010137295.1, read on the forward strand.
TTTTCTTCCATCTGATTCATTGCCTGAAGAGTTCAATACAATGAAATTTATTGCATGCCAAATTATAGGGGAAATATTGCCAGTGTTGTCTGGATTACAATGTTGTTTTTAATTTTGAAATAATGACAAGATATGGATATTCTTTCAAAAAGGTCAAACTACAAGTGAATTGATAAATTCATTAAGTCACAATGTTCATTATCTGACACATATTTTTGGGATCATTCATAATTGAGAAACAAATAAAGACTTTAAGTAGTAACCTTCTGAATCATTTGCATGTTGTCCTGGGCCTGCTGTGGGTAACCTGGAACAGGTGGTGGTGGGCCAGGCATCATCTTGTCTTCCCCTGTAGCCATCATGCCACAGAGGATTAAAGTTTCCTGGCCTAATATGAAATACAAAAATATGGTTTAGAAAGCATTTTTTTCTACAGAGAAGAGTATCTTTATACATACTGCGGACAACTAAATGTTTGCTTTGGACCATTTATGGAGCTGAGCAAAAGCTAGTTGCTGCAGTATTTATTTCATATTCTGTCAATGTCTGTGCAAATTTTGAAATGTTGATATAGAAAGCATGAAATTATAGACAAATCCCCATTTTCACAGAGCAAAAATGTCCACACGAGAGTTTTTTCACTCTTATTCCAGTACACATTTAAAACCAATATTCTTTCATCCTGTCAGTCAGATAATATGTTTAGTTTTACTTACACATGTCTCAATAAACATGTACGGTATGTATATTTCATTTGTTGGTTTCAGTAATAAAAGTTTATTAGAAATGATGAGTTTTAAAATTTTTGCAATTACATTAAAAATCGATTTGTTTTTACACATAAAATCTACCAGTCCCAAGCATAAGGTGGAATTTAACACCCCTGTATATGTGAAAGATTCATCATACTTTCTTGTTCTGTCAGTAGTAACTGTTCAACACACTTCATTAAATAAAATAATGACACAGCAATGCAAGGAGTATCAAGGTCCAGGTTATGGCCATGTTTACTGAAACTTACTCATGGTTTAAAATACATTTCCACTTTATTAATTATTAAATATTCAGAGATGTCATTTAACTATAGTATTTTATGAATATATATATGTATTGACACATAACAAGGGTTATTAACTTATTATACCAGTTATATAGTCTATAATTCTTCCTTTCATTAATTCAAATCTTTGAATTGTAAACAAGAGATTTAAACCAGTGATTTAGCAGTTTTACAAAGAAAAGTTGTGATGTTTTCAATTCATCTGAAATTTTGTTTGCTACAATGAACCAGAGACTACAACATATCATAATTTTCTCAGATTGATTTTTTTACATTTCTGCAACTGACATGAAATGTTTTCTAACATTTTCCACACAGCATGAACAAGATTTTTGAAAAGATCAAGCACATTTATTTTTTAAATATTCAAATAGAAACTAAATCATTACACAATTTCAAACTGAAACTGTTTTCACCTTAACTAAGAATTGTGTTAAACTAAATGGGGGTATAATTCCACCAGCCAGATGCAAAAGGCTATTAATCTTTTTTGTCTTAAGAGTGTAAAATATAGGTCAGTACAGTCTAGAATTAGTAAGACTAAAGATTTTTCCAAATTCTTCTGGGGGCTAGTACGCTAAATGAAATTGTGCACCTAAGACTGTACATCCCCTCTTAACTTTGATGTTGTTTCTCAAGCAAAATGTAATTTTTCCATTAAATAACCAGTTCCTCCATGCTTGCGTGAACCATTGAGGTTGTGCTAGTAAATATAATCCTATCACCTGTGAGATAGAAGTATTCTTGGAGTTGTTACACTTTCATTTGACAAAATCATAAAATTTCATTGATTTATAATATGTCATCATTTAATCCAAAACAGAATTTGCTAAATGCAATTTGATTATTAGTGAAACAAAGTCAAATGAAAATTTATTAGTAGTGTATATTAAATATATCACTATGGATTGACACTTCCTAAATTATTAAACATAATCAAACCAGACGATGGAGATGGATTTTTAGTTTTATTACTTGCAAGGATAATTTAAATACCAATTCTTCAATCTAAGAATACTCTGTATCAACTATGGCTAAATAACACCCATGACATTTTCTGCATACTAGAATGTACCGTTTTATAAAAGGACTGAATTGTGTTGAACATGAAGTCACACTCACAATATTTTAATGGTTACTTAAACTAAAATAATACTTTGTACATGGCAATAATGTGGACACAGTGATTGTTTATAAAACCTTAGTAATGAGAAGGACACTGTTGACAGTATCTGATAATAACTTATGATAAAATAGAAAATTTTAACAAAGGAAAAATATGCATATTAGAAGTATTAATTCAATTATAATTAACCTTGAATAAACTTGTATATTTATACATTTAATAAAGTATAAACGAAAGGTTTGTCCTAGTTAAATTTTTTAGCTCCACGATGATATGAAAAAAGAAACGCGGCCGTGAATCTACTTTTACTTTGCCTATAAAATACATAATTAACGTAAACAAAGTAGTACACCACTGATTCCATATCCTGCTGATACGGTACACCGGTATACACAATGCGACACCCGTACGGGATATGCGTAATTCGTGTTATTTCAAAATTTACACGGTACTTTTACTATTTAATACGTAAAAATACCTGAACTATGCTGATTATTATTAGTGCAAATATCAGTTTTAAGATAAACGATCGACGGTAAAAGAATCGAAGGAGTGTACAGAGACACTACCAGTACGAGGCCATGTTTGATCCTGGCAGGGCAGAGACATTTTAACGTTCATATTCGCAATTTACACATAATCCGTCGTATCATATGATCCCTTACTCAAATGTTATAATTCATTAACTCATACTTTTTGAAAAATACACAAACACTTTCAGATGATTATGAACACAACGGACTCGACGTATGGAAGGATCGACCAGAACAGTGTCGGCCGACGATCAACAAAGACACAACACCATCACCAATAAATCCCATTTTTCCGCCTTTATAGGCCACTTTGAATAAAGAAATGCTCCTGTCACAGTACCTCAAGCTGCAATACACAACTTAACACTCTGTTTACGCAGAGCGACCACGCTGCTTACCGGCTTTAGGGACTTTTCGTTCCTACAGTGGCACAGTGTAGATCAAAGAGTCGATCGGTAATATTCTTTATCGTCACACCGCGCACTGAGTGCGGCGCAGCCCACGCGACCTTGGCGTTTACGTAGAATAACTATAGTCTATTTCAAGATTACGTCAGCGAGGTCAGGACCGTGACACGATCGTCGGACCTCAGCGGTCATTTACATGTCATGATGTATATGTGAACAAATGATACATCACCGAATAGATTGTTTCAATGATAATAAACAGAAACGAATCGAATAAATGTAGGTTAAATTGTTAAACACGATCAACCTATGTGTAGGATGCCGCGTGACTGTGCTAATGACCCAAATAGCACGTTTGCATCTTTGGCAGCCGTCTGCATTTTTTCATGACTGTCTCGAATGAAAATTTGCCATTGGTTGTTGTAAATGTATATTTCCGTAGCAATTTCCTATTAGAACATATTTATTGCATCAATGACATATATTTTATTGGAAAGAGCGAAAAATACTTTTCTCGGTATATTTCTGTATGGTTAGCTTGAGTGTTGAACAGGAGTTTCGGCATAAGAACGAAGGTATAGGACTTGTAGAAATTACATGATCGAAAATTGCCTTTATTCGCCAAACGAAGTCACTGTATGCAAAACAATTGCGATGAAAAAATAATCATACTTATTTGTTTAATTGCAATAAAACGAGTGGGTATGTCCCAAAGTGCGGAACTCGACCAGTCGGTCAGTACTATAGTTACATGTAGTCGAGAGTGTAGAACGTTTCTTCTTTCTTTTTTTTCTCTCTGAACCAACAAGTTGAAAAATAAATCATCGTACCTCATATACTCAATAAATTAAATACCGAACACAGAAACATTAATAAATATAAAACCTATATTTTGAGTCCAGTCTGGAGGAGGAACTCTATCGGTTCCTGTATTGGAAACTAACTTTAACTTAACTTTTATATAAAACCGTGCAGCTTAGATCTATCTGAGGATTCTTTTATGTATAATACGATTTTTCTATATTCATATAAAAGAAGAACTTAGAAGAAGGGCTTATATATAATCTTTATTTGTTTACGACAATTATAAATCAAGTTCTTACAACTTATATTAATCAATAATAAGTTTGCGTTCTGAGGGTCTAGGAGGGAGGACCCGCTGTACCAAGAGAAAACCGAAGTGGTCGGTCAGGCGACCCAATATCTTTTAACATACGATCGGGCGATCGAACCCTGGCCGTCTCAATATGAAAGACGAGTGCGCTATTAACTGCCGCATCCGACCACCCCAGTACGTTAGGGATATAATAGACTTGGATGTTGATGTTTTACACTGAATTGACTCCAAATTACGTCGTAAGTACAAAAAAAGAGCAAGAAATATTGAATTGTATTGAATTCGGAAACTGATTTAAATGTTAAAGCTGCACCATTTAATTAACTCATGACAGAATCGATGGATCACGGTAAGTAGTTAAGTAAGTTCCAGACATCAAACCTGAGACTGACCAATTGAAATTAAGATTGATAGACAGTTGGACATAGTTTAACAACGAGCTACCCTGAGATCAAAGCCAACACATTTTACCGTTATGATGCCGTGCAATCCTCTTCAAATAATCAAAGCATTACTCTGAGATCTTTGGATTCCGCAACAGTTTCTAAACTAGTCAACTCCTATATCATAAATATACAATACAGCTTACTTGTGACTCAGCAAAGGACCTCAGGGATTTTATCTGTTTTACAAGATACAATAATCTACCCACTGTACCCAAATCGGGACACTCTTTAGATAAATATCAATGTTCATGCTATCAATTCCAAAAAATGTTTGTTCATTTTTCATAAATAGATACTTTCCACTTTTCATTTCTATTTGATATTTCGCGTGGTTCTATAAAAAGAACGCGAAATACCATCAGAGTAACGCAAGCCCTTGAACCGGCGTTACTGTAACCTGAAAGGGACACTTCCAGTATTTTGGCGAATATTTGGGGGTAGACGATTAATATCGGCAGAAAATATGTATAGTTGAAATATTTTAGAGTCATTGAAGGTTCTGATTAAATTTCTTCTCCAAACTAGCATTAGTTTTGATAAAATAGACTTTTGAAAATGATATCCAAATGAATAGCGTCGCACGGCACGTAAATCAGGAAAGTTTTATTTTGGTCATTTTTCTTACCTTTAAATTGTACATGTAACGATAATCAGCAGCCAATACAGCTTACATACAGTTAAATTGTCATGAAAAGTATTATCAAATGAAAACTGTATACATAAAAGTACTTTTTTGTATTGAATGACAGTTTCTTGGGCCGTTTTCCCACAAGTTTGGTTGCAGTGACGATATATTTAAAGTGTCATACACGCAAATAAGAAACATAGGCGCTTCAATATGAGCTAATATTGCAACAAACGTAAATAAAATAAAAATGACACATTAAAATATTCTTACTAGTCTATATATATAGTGTTATGATGAATATAAATTATGAACAAAAGTAAAATGGGATGCGATCACAAATAGGTCAGTAATATTAAGAATAAATTACTCAAAAAGGACAAAATTTAATAGCGAATACTAGCTATTATGACTCCACTATTACGACAATATTATGTTCAAACTGGATTTGAACGTCTATTGAAGGTATTTCGGAGATTGGCGGTCAGGAATTCGTCTGCTATCAACCGGACTAATGGTGACAAGTAACGGCTATTCACACCTCATTAATGGTAGGGACATCGTTATCGTCCCAAAATTAGCTAGTTTTTGTTCAAATATTTCAATCTAAGATTGAATACGTAAGAATTAATTTATAATGTAGTACTACATATAGCTAGGCTTTGTACTGTATGTCCTGCTGTCACGTTTGCGTCGTCTGCAATGCCATTTAATGAAACAGACTATAACTTTTTTAGCCGATGGTCAAATCGATTTATGTCCCCTTTCATAGGGAACCAATGAAAACAATTCCGTAAATGGCGTCCATGGAGGCGGGCGCTTTGAGCTTTCTACCGTGTGCATCGATAATATCTAGACAGGTAAGAACATCACACAACTTTGATTAAGTGTCATACTCAATATTTTCATAATTTACGGTGTAGAAACAGGATCGAAATAATCGGCTCACTGAAAAATGGAAGAGTTATGTTTTGTTTTGAATCAAACAAGCATGTCTCAACCTGAAATTTGACAATATATAGGCCTATATATGTATAAGTAGAGTGGAGTGTGAGGGTGTAATGACATTATATAGAGTGAATCAATCAAATCAAATCAAAAGTTTTATTAAACGTCGGTATGGTTAAAAACAATACAACATTAAAAAGTGAAAGTGTGTGTAATTTAGCCTTATGCCTACCAGTAACTAACATGAGCCAAGTAACGTCACAGTAGTCCACGGTACATCCATCATTGCTACCGGTGGTCTAAGTTGGCACCCGTGAACACACATGCCAAGAGCTGCATGTTAATGCAATACAAATGTAGGTACTGTATAGTCACCAAGGTTCGATTTCAGATTTAAACTATCATTCGATAAGCACCCCAATACGAGTATGTACCCCCGAGGATATATAGTTAAAGCCATTTTGGTCTCTGTGGAGTATAACATAGATAGATAGATAGTTAAAGCAAGAAACCTTTACACACACACACAGTTTCTGTCAATGTACAACATAGAAACATAAACAGAGAACATCACCGACCTTGGCCAGTAACTCTTGACATGATTGACAGTTTGATATTTATTAGAGCTATCATCACGACCTTTCAAGCGTCACTGGATGAAGGCAGAATGGTTGAAAGCAGCCATAATACCCATCTTTGAAAGGGGACAAGCACGCAGCAGCAAATTATAGTCCAGTGTCTAGCTACCATACATACAAGATCTTAGAGCACATCATACCAATATCAAAGCCAATTAAATAACATAAGTAAATAAACTTGCCAACAAACAATGCATTTAGACCACAGGGATATGGCTCTCATAGCATAAAACAGAAAAATATATGGTTGTGAGCCCGCTGTGTCAACCATTTATTTTTCTGTTTTACACTATTAGAGCCATATCCCTGTGTTTAGACCTACGTAGATCTTCTGGGACCCAATTGATTAAAACAATACACAGCAGGGAAAATCCGGGAACTTGAGAGTGGTGTGCCATTTTCAGCAATTTTAAGTCAATATCAAAACTAAGGGGGGTCATTCTATATAAAATTAAAAGAAAATCTGAACATGGAGGGGTCAATTTCGGTTTTGAGGGGTCAAGGGCCCAAGACCCCCTCCAGGATTATCCCTGCACAGTATCAGATGGAGAGGGTGTTGCCATACTTGATGTTGAGGATATGGCCCAGCCACACAAGAAACTTGTGCAAAAGTTGGAGTACTAAGGAGTCGGAAGGAAGAAGACACAATATTAGGTGGAGTTTAATCCAAACAAATGCACCACCATTCACATCACAACCCAGAAAAATACCATGATAACCAAATATAAACTCTGTGTCAAGACTCTCTACTGGAAATCCAGCAGGAGTTACCATCAGCTGGGATTTACACTTAAACTCAAACATTGCCAACATCACCATGGCAAATCACTGGGATTCAAAACACAAACATTGCCAACATCACCATAGCAAACGGATCACTGGGATTCAAAACACAATCATTGCCAACATCACCATAGCAAACAGATCACTGGGATTCATTTCAGCATTACAGTGCTTTCAGTTGGCTTTCATAGGCAATATGAATGCAAACTGGACAAAGACAAACCTATGAAGCAGGCTAGCTCTTCATGTTGGATTTGCTTTTGTCCAGTTGGAATTCACATTGAGTAGAATATTAAGGATGAAAAGTAGTATGCATGGTCCCTTGGTCCATAGTTGCACATACGCCAATTTGAGATGGATTAAAGAAATAAAATGGCTTCCAGGCCATTGACTTGTTTTACTTCTATTTCTCAGTCACAACACAATCATTTTCACATTCGAGAATTCTGCTTTTACTGTAAGTCTTTAATAGACTAAGAATTGAATATTTAAATATGTAACATGTACATTATTTTCAAATTTCAGACCTTGTAAGGGAACAAAATGTCCTTTGTTCGAGTGCGTAGAACCCATTCAGCTACAGGAATTCCTCGTAAGAAGAGACCAGTTCGAAAACACCCTGTTTGGGATGTGAGTGTGCCTGTTACCGATAGTATATTGTGAATTATTGCAGTTTAGTATTTGATTTGACTAAAAAAGTTACAAGAAATTACAAATATCTATGATATTTCTCTGAACATAAATTTATGTATACTAGGTACATGCATTTCAGTTTTCAATTTTTCAATAATTTGTTTTGGGTTCCCTTTCAATTTTAAGAAAATGAAAGGTGATTTCATTATTATGCCATAACTAAATGTTTTTTTCAATATGTTTATAGGACACGGTAAACGATTTAACAACACTGAAAGCAACACCAGATGAAATCGTAAGTTGGTCACATTAATTATCAATTCTCCCTTTGCAGGTTGAGGTACAATCAATTTACTGTAAAATACAGACGTAGGTGTAATATAAACTAAAATCTGTACAATATGTTGTTGTCCTGAAGGCAGAAATTTACACTAGCACGTTAACCAGACAGGAACATAAATCAGGATGAGTTATACAATGTTTCAATTATTCACAAAATAAAAGGAAAAGGAAGGAAAAATAATTCCCGAGTCTTTAAAATAATGCATATTGATGCTACCGTTTTGATTCTAATAATTGCCAAGACGATTATTTTAGCATAATAAAATGAAAGTAGAAGGTAGGCAATTATTGGAATCGATGATATCAATCACACATCATGAAGTTAAGAGGTGGGTGATAAGAGCAGCGGCTATTATTAGAACCAATATGGTAAGTGATAATTATATATTTCATTTTATTGCACTGTACATATTCTGAATGTAAGCAAGTATTTTTCGTCTCTTTTCTTTTTTAGGTATATAGAAAAGTGTCTCACCAGTCGAAACATGCCCTGGCTACACGACTGCAAACACAGAAAGACCTACAACAGAAAAGTATGTACAATAAATACTTATACGAGTTACAATGGATTGGTGAATAGGGTATATTGAAATATAAGGATAACATCATGATGAAAATACTGTAGTAAGATTCACCATGTCAGATGATATTAAGTTATTTAATTGCCTACTAGTTTCTACATAGTGGGTCATATGATATTAGTATTGATGAATGACGATGAACTTGTAATCCATTCTGAAGACATCCCAGATGAGTATAAATAGGGTAGTTAAATTTGGTATCATGATCTTACTGTTTTAAATTATTTTAATTCATCACATGAGAGCTATTGAATTATTTCCTATGAAGTATTCTGAAATGAATCATTGAATATTTTTATCTTTTAAGTTCATTTTCACATTCTAGCTTTAAATTCTCCATTCACATGATGTTTGTGATTCTACTTCTTTTTCAGAGAAGAAAGCAGCAGATCTGAGCATTTCAAATGCAGAAGCCCGACAACTTGCCATTATGAAGGAGGTTCTGTTTGACCAACAACAGGTAATTCATCGTCAGGGGTTAGTGTATTCCTTTGCGCTGCAATGGGACTCGGCGTGTGGTGTTTTGATTTACAGTGATGATGTAATGCTCCTCGTTTCATTTGCCACCCGTCATAATTCCAACATATTTCAGTGTGTCCCACAAACATAACATGTAGAGACATAACAAAAAGCAAAATTACCTACAGAGACATAACATACTGAGAAAAGTGGAGACATAAGATATAGAGGCATAACATAAGAGACATAATAAAATAGTGACATTTCCTACAGAAACATAACATGGGAAACATATGGAGACATAGCATACAGAGGCATATATACAGCGACAGAACATAATAAAGAGACATAAATAGTGACATAAAATACAGACAAATGGAGACATAACTTACAGAAACATAACATACGGAGACATAAATAGTGACATTAAATACAGAGACGTATGGAGAAATTATGTACAGAGGCATAACATGGGAGACATATGGAGACATAGCATACAGAGGCATATATACAGAGACATAACATAAAAAAGAGACATTAATAGTGACATAAAATACAGACATATGGAGACATAACTTACAGAAACATAACATACGGAGACATAAATAGTGACATTAAATACAGAGACGTATGGAGACATTATGTACAGAGGCATAACATGGGAGACATATGGAGACATAGCATACAGAGGCATATATACAGAGACACAACATAAAAAAGAGACAACATAAAAAAGAGACATTAATAGTGACATAAAATACAGACATATGGAGACATAACTTACAGAAACATAACATACAGAGACATAAATAGTGACATTAAATACAGAGACATATGGAGACATTATGTACAGAGGCATAACATGGGAGACATATGGAGTCATAGCATACAGAGGCATATATACAGCGACAGAACATAAAAAAGAGACATTAATAGTGACATAAAATACAGACATATGGAGACATTATGTACAGAGGCATAACATGCAGAGACACAACAAATAGTGACATTACCTACAGAGACATATGGAAACATATAGTACAGAGGCATATTATAAAGACAAAACATCTTGTAGAGACATAACATAGTAAAGAGACATAACAAATAGTGGCATAACCTACAGAGACATATTGAGACATATGTACTGAGGCTTTATATACAGAGATATAACATATAGACACATAACAAATAGAGACAATTCCTACAGAGACATAACATAGTAAAGAGACATAACAAATAGAGGCATAACCTACAGAGACATATTGAGACATATGTACTGAGGCATAATATACAGAGATATAACATATAGACACATAACAAATACAGAAGCATATCAAATAGAAGCATAACAAACTGGCTCTATTTTCATACTTTAAAGCAGATACTTGAAGAGAGATGTCAGCATAACTAGGAATACTTTTCTGCTCCGTTCCAGTTGATTTATAGCCTTAAACTAATAGGTTTAATGCAACGTTTTACCTTTTATTTGAAATTAAGTCCACAAATTAAGCTTCATGATATCATATTTGTGATTCCAGTTTCAAAATGCGATATCAAAGTCAGATAAGATGATGGCGTCAGTGAAGGACATGTTTGGTGATGACCCCAGGGTTTGTATATTATAGTCATTGGTTGATCACCTTTGGCCCTAGTCTTTGGCCAAATAATGATAAAAATGATTGCAAGATAATGATCACTTTCACTAAATTTGCAAATACATGTATGCTAAATGCTGTTATGTGTCAGTGTGGAAATCGGATGTCAAACAGTTATGCCTAGTGAGATACAACCTTTTTGCACATACATGTTTGGTTCAAGTATGCAGTCACAGGTATGTGCAGGATGATGGTTGTCATAATGAAAAGTCAATTTTAAAACATGTAATATCCAAATAATCGCCTCATTAAAATCAATCTCATACTAAATCTGTTTGATGAGATTAGAAATGAAGGATGCAAGCATTTTGAAATATTTTCAAATACTTTCAGAGATTTGCTGGTTTTCCCAATGTCACTGCGGCCCCAGACCCTGATGGTGTCGACAGGTTTGTAATGAATTGATTCTATTCAAACTAATTATTTTTTAAAGAACAGTGTATGTCTCCAACTGCTCAACATTTTATTTTGCATACAAACATATACCAGTATTACTAAATTTAAATTTGAAACAGTATTTTCAACAAGATCAACCGCATATAAGCAAGATTTAAACAATTACTTCAACACTCTGCTTAGGGTTTTGACACAACTTGCCTGAGACGCTGTGAGTTGAACCCCTGCCTTCCAGCACTCTGAGGTTCAAACACTATCCATCTCTCTAAGCCTTATAATTTTGTTGACAGGCAGTCACAAAAACTAATTACAAGTCTTTTATATACTGTCTTAAATACAAAACATATACTTGAACTGTTTTATCCTCTTTTAAAAAGAAAATTAGATGAAATATTTCAAATTTGCTGCTTGCCAAAAACATGTCAATACAGAATTAAAAGCTCATTAGTATAGTTTCATCTACCAGCCTGCCATCTTTTAGAAATAATATGTTTTTATTTAGATCGAAAGTTTCAAGATTGAAAAAGTGAATCTCCTCAGTTACACTTCAAAATTGTACATGATTGACAGGTTTTAGTAGGAGCCATTATCTAGGTTTTTATATTTAAATCAACAGGAAATATCATCATGTACATTGTATTTCATATTTTTCAAATTTCCCTAAAACGTCATTGTCACTTTTCAATCAAATAGCACATCATCTTGACATGTTGTTGTAAAAAAGAAGCGTAAAAAAGAAAAGAAATGACAATAAGTGTTAAAGCTGACTATCAAGCTTGTCTGGATCAACCACTTCCGTGTGTCATTATATTGGATTACACAACCAAGGCTACATTCGCGTAACCTGGTTGAAACGGTACGTGTGGCGCAGAAATTTTCCGCTAAAACGAACACACTAGGACCGATCTATAAGCAGTGCTAAAAATGCACAGTTTCGGAGAATAAAAGATAATGTAT
>JAUMHH010137406.1:0-20617 GCA_032359455.1 Chlamys rubida
TATTTTCTTGCTACAACCAAAGTTCTCGATGTGAGGCGTGGGATTATTTTGATTTGACCTAATTTGATATGGCAATTGACGTTGATGAAAACCAAAGACGCTTATACTTCCAGAAAACTTGGTCTAATTATCCTTGTACTTTTCCAAGGTTATCTATGTAAATATTTTCTTGATCTATTTGATGAAATGTAAGTGAATTAACACGATTAAACATCTGTGCACACCATGGTTGGTATGAACAATCAATATTTGTGTTTTTGCACTGTACTTCAAAAGACTTTGGTCTTTCATGCCAACAAAGATGATAATTAATTGGTTACAAGAAAGGATTTATTGGATATGTAGTATGTCTGTCTTATTTAAAAGAATTCTTATACGATCGATGTTCTTCGAACTGTTGTTTTTACCATATATATCACAGTAAAACCTGACATTTATTTAGTCTTTGACTCCAGTAACTGAATAGATAAACCTACATAGATCTCTGTATCGAATTGAATGGTTTTATAACAGTATAAAACATCGATATCATAGTTCTAAGAAAGTTATGGATCATACTCTTCTAATTCCAGAACCAATGACGGATCAATATTTATCCGGAACTGTTGCATTGGAAGCAGACCTACTCTGTCAGTAGGCAGAATGGTTAGGATTGGCTGAAATGGAGTGTCACGACGGAAACATACGTGTCAAGTGAATCTTACAAAAACTACAGGTAGTGCTTGGGTATTTCTATATCGTTCAGGATACGTCGGAATTTCATATTCATCGCGCTTTTATAGATGACACATATCCATCACAACGTTTCGGTTTCTTCGATTTGTGGTCCTTTGTCAACATTCTGATTTTTCTTGACTCAATCATGTATAATTGAACGAGTATAAATGAACAAAAGGAAATCAAGCTATCACTGTCTTATAGTTGTTAAATGGATGTGTGAAGGAACGAGTGTTGTTTATGGCGTCCTACTGGTAAATTGAGGAGCTTCTAACAACTCATTATTAGGTGGAGTATAATTCTTATTTGATCTATTGTCTTTGATCACATATCAGCAAAGGATAGTGACGGGTGTGTTCTGGGAATTCCCTAATATAGACAAGGACATATTATCATACCGATAGTTTTCCAAGGGCGACAGAAACTGTGATAATTTGAAGACAAAGGAAACACGTGTATGAAAACTCCAGGGACATTTATTCCAATTTGGAATAGACCTTACATCATATCCACTCATTTCAAGGTATGTCATTCAAACATTTCGCTTAAAGGATATTTCACTGTTTCTTAAACCTTTGTAGTGTTTATAATGCAGTTTTATCGGCTACATTTAACATACGTAACGACGCAATAATGGTTAATATATCCTTTTTTCTTAAGTTCAATGCATGTGCTAAATATTTCAGTAATTGTTTGATACAAAACACATCAAGCATGATGATGTGATCATAACAACACATTGAGCAAAACGATATGATCAAAACAATTAAAGTAAATACATTTTTATGACGTCATAACATTTTATTTTACGCTCGTTGACAAGTTATATGCTGTTTTCATTTCACGTGAATTACTAAAACTTTATACACGCGATAGAGACGTTCGCGTGGTTGTCGACTGAAATTAAGCATTACAAATTTATTTAACTTTCCATGTATATCTGTTTCTTTAATCGTGCGTTTTTAGGTTCGAATCATATTATCAGAATATGTTTAGCTTTTTGTAATTTATAATATTGTTATATTAAATTGGACCACGAATTCTAAACTTTGAACAATTGACTGCAGATAAAATACAGAGCATTTTTTTATTTTTTTTAAAGCAAAACTTCAGAAAAGTTTAAAATTGCTCATATTTTTCGGTTTGAACTGTTCTTCAATAGGAATGCATAAATGATGATAACTTACGAAGAAAAACATCCTTTTCTTATCTTATTACCTTGACAACACGATTTGTAAACATAGTGGTCTTCATGAATAGCAAATATTGTATAAATGTTAAAAAAGGAGAAAACGCCTACAATATATATATATATACAGGACAAATACGAATTGATAAATTGTGAAGAACAATAGTTACATCTTGTTGATGGTATAACATCTTTATGTACCTTATCGTAAAACATATACCTTTTCCATCTTTAAATCTGCATTGAATTCATTTCATTTTCACACAAATATAACACATGAATATGTTGTTGTTTTACCTTTACAACGTTATCTTATTATTGAAACCTTATAACCATTACAATATTGCTTACGTTTACTCAAAGGTTTTAGCTTCTGTGCACTGATTTTGACCAGTATGCGAGTGATCCCAATAAAAGGCGACTTTCTGTTTTTTTCCTGTAATATTTAGTAATTGGATAATAAGCTTTTACACGCACTGTGTACAACATCATCTGAAATCAAATTATTTAGAAGGCCTTTATTTCCCTGAACATCCCATTTACAGACTTGACGTTTCTGTAATGCAGTTTTCTGTGCGGGATGCCAATACATACAGTGACAATTGGCAAATCTGGAGTAGAGATTGCCTTTCCTATACACATTGATTTCTGAATTTGTAATCGAATTGGATGTGTTTAGATGCCAGGCTGCTCTCAAACAAACGAACAAAACAGCATTAAACCCGCCTTACATACACCAATCTAGCAACGAATTACAGACTAATTTTTGTAACATATTCAAAGTAGCTGAGACTTTGCCATTTTCGCAAGAACAAGATATAAGGAATAAATGTCGTATGCTTGCAGAGACCAGTTCTATAAATAATGTGCTCACTGCTAGAGAGAACGAAAAATAGGTGTGGTGATATTAATTGGTTAACCCGAATTATTAAATTGTTGATGTCGACTTTATTTATAAGTTCAATACATTGCACGTGCGTTTTCATTTTGCGACGGCATGTATCCATAAAGACATCTTGGACATTAAATTGAACTATTCATCGGATTCAGGTTATTTGAGAAATTATATCATTTTACAGGATACAAACGTATATATTCATTTCACGTTAAACACATCTGATGAATTATATAATGTCTAACTCTAACGCCAGCTCTTATGTCTGTTTTTGTTTTTTGTATAACTTTAGATTTAATTAAAATACTAGTTTACAAAGTTATTTATGCAAATGATATAATGGTATACGCCAGTCGAAGTATAGATAATGGTTTTGACCATCTGTCCGTCTGTTAAGGTTATAATCTACATCTACAACACATACTGATCATCACATGATCAATCTATTTTGTAGTGTTATTGCCCTTTGTTGTGTCCATGCATAGGCATGACAACATGCTTGAATATGCCGTGGTATTTGACTTAAGTTTCTTTCTTTCGAATTGATGCATGCTGCTTTTGTACGTAGAAGATTGGCATACAAAATCTTGTTTGAAAACTAATCGAATTTTATTACTTCGACCAAAAAAGTTAATAACGGACATGTTACATACCAGCTTGTACTCATGTATTTTCGTTTGGTTTAGATGAAGGCTTCAAAGCAATCATACTTAATTTTAGTAGGAAGAGTTTTGTTTCTTCTGCCTTACCAGATTCTTGACTGGCTAGAATTGATGTACGCGAGGGTCTGAGGTCATACATTGTGATGCAACGTATTTCATTAGTGTGCTGGAGAAGCGACTATTTCCTGGGCGCAAAATCCTTTATGGACTGGAAATGCTAGTATTGATATAAATGACCTACAACTCGCCTTCCTTTTCATGTGTACATCAAATAGCTGATTAATTACATTCCTGACGTTCATTCGTTCATTCCCTTTACCATTTTTACATTGGAGAGACAGTTAAGGCAGAACTCTGCAGTAACGAATTATCATCATTTAAAAAACAGAACCGCAGACCAGAATGGAGTTCACATACCTTCCAGAGAGGTTTCCACTTTTGGTCAAGAATATAGTGAAATATATTGATTTTAACTATTTTTAAACACTAATTTGAGTGTTAATGAATTTTTTTGTATTTTTGCTACAGTTGTATTAAAATGTACCAAAATAGCGTACGCACTTCGTGCATACATCATCAGTACACTGTCCGCACATCGTGCGCATATCGTGTAACACTGTGCGATCCAACGACTGTACATCTACAAATCATCGACTCAGTATTCTTGTATAAAACTTGTTGTGATAGTGCCACGTTTAATGTTCCCGAACAAAGTAAGAGTGTAAGTACATTGTATAACATCACTTGTTTCCTGTCTTCGAAACCGTTGATACCATATTTTAAGAAACACATAAAGTTGGAAAATCATTTTGACTAAAACAACTTGTGTATTGTGTGAAGGTTGGTTTGATGGTGATAAGTTTATAACATTGCATGCATTCCAATATTCGCCCCATGAAACATAAATGGTCTATGTAAACGTGTTATTTTTGCTTGAAATAATTATAAACCATCTGATGTATTCTACATTATTGTTACTAGAATTACATAATCCTCTTTCAGCACTTCTCCAATTTGACCAGGGTTCCTACCAAACTAATTGTATGACCTTTATGCTCTTGATGTCAAGGGAACTTCACAAACAGGATTGTGTCACATGACCTGTGTAGAATATATTACTTAGGGATTTGGTAACTCTAAATCAATGAAGGTTGTTGTGACCTATCTTTATAAACTTACCCTGAGTAAGCTTAAACACATGTTTTCTTAAAGGGGTTTATTTTTAAAAGACGACAAACACAGTCTCATATCATCGTAGATAGGAGCAGAAGCCTCTTAAGTATGTATACAGTTGTAGTTTCAGACCCTGATAATTGCATCATGGCACCTGCACGTGAGAATCTACAAAGCAGGATTCGGGATTAAAGCAGATTTCCAGTAAAGACATTTTAATCATTTTAGAACAATGATTCAATGTTTGTCTAATGGCAGCATAAATCACAACTAAGTAATTAGGACCTATACATTGCACATTTGTATAAATGGTATACTAAGCATTGCCATCCAATCAGTTGTCTTTGAACACATCTCATTGAACCTATATAGTATAAAACGGATTACATTGCCCGTTACACATATTATGTATATTGTAGAATAGTTATTTGTCCGCCAGGTTTTTTACGTAAACAGAAAACAGATTACCTGTTCTGATTACTGACAGTGTGCATCAGAGCCTTGCACGCTAGGATACAATTATTGGCGTACGATTGCCGGTGAGACAAATCCGGAAAGACGATGCCATCCTTTTCTAAACAACATGATAACTCAGGACGACTAGGCGACCTTAATACACGCTGTGTAAATTTCACCTACAAATTCACTGATAAGTCGGGGTGTTATTTGTAAAAAATCGATTTCCGTTTTGTAACCGCTGATACAGAGCTGTATTACAGAGCTGTATTACAGAGCTGTATTACAATTATTGATTTTAAATTGGTGGTTTATACAGACATTAAATGAGATCCAAAGATACCATAGAACAACATTTTGACGCCTACGATTGAGTTACGACTGGTGTGAGATGATCAATTCGGTATTGAATTAGGAGATATACTGACTTTTAAAATGCACGCTAGAAATAAAAACAAAACAGAAAGCACTCTTAGTGAGCCAAACAAATAAATGTTTAAGACTAATAAACACAAGATCAATATATCTAAAACAAAACAGTCAATAAATAGCGAAAATATCACGTTTTGAGCCTCTGACAGCATCCGATCGTGCGGCATAAATAACTCCATTTACCGAATGTATAATCACTTCTGTGTGTGTTACGTTCATCGTTCAAAAAGGGAGTTGGTAGACACTGCTGATTGAGTCTTTGTCCCTTAGGTTTGACGTAACCCGGATGGCCAAAGCTATCTCCTGTGAGTAGTGGCAGGGTTCATGATTAACAATTTTATTATTGATTTAGAATTAACCAGCACTACTCTAATGTTAGAGATTCATATAATTAAGGGGTTTATGCGCCTCCTCTTTCGCCTTGAACACAGTTTAGATCGGTTTGGATTTCGACCTTTCTAGCCTCTAGCATCGCTGATGAATTCTAGGAGAACACAATACCTGTATGGTACATGGTAGTTCGTTTTGGCATACATTTTAATCACTTAATTGTATAGGTGCAATCACATATCATAGTTCACCCTTTTCTACTAATTCGACACTGCCATAGCAAAGTCACAGCGAGCGAAATCGAAATAATCCACCTAAAAGAACATCCCAATTTGCTTTGGATAACTTTGCATCGCTAGTTAACCCAATTTACATAAAAGAGAAATAAAACTCACGGAAAAAAAAGTTTTTTAACATAATCTTTCCCAAGAGCACATTCAAGACCTAGTTAAGTTTAAATGCCTATCTTTCAGTTTACGACAGGAGCAAATAGCCGATATGCCATGTCAGGACAACTAAATCTGGCCTAAACTCATTTCGCTACGAGGCGGCCACAATGTAAAACAGCCTGGCAAGCAACCTAAGAACAGTGTGATCGTTCCGGTGTTTGTAGGACAGCTCCGCTTGTCTGGACGGCTCAATATATATTATGCATCGGTTCTGAATGCAAAGAGTACATTGTTCTCAATAATCGTTTGTAAAAGTAAATAATACATTAGGTATAGACTTGTATTTGTTTCACTTTTATTTCGAGCTGCTTCTTTTTTGGATAATTGATCTGATTTAACATACTCAAAGACAATTTGATTTAGAATGCTCTCGTATAGCCCATTGCCTGGTGTAGTGTTCAACAAAATTCATCAATATCTTAAAATTCAAAATCCGGATGAAAGTAGGAGTCTTTCCATACTTTGTATACATTTATTCAGCTGTCTGTTTGTAGTTAAAGCAATGAGTATATAATAAGTGTAAGCAATTATTGGCGTATCTGAAGTGGAACGTTTTACAGATTCAGTGATTTATAACCGTTATTAATGGCATCAAAGCACAATAGACTTTCAGAAATGCCGGATCATCGGATGGCGACTTTATAAATGGTAAAAATTTATTTATACCACATATCTATAAGTTATGAAGTGACAAAGCAAAACTCCAAAGATCACAAGGAATTATTTTGTTGAATCCTCTTTTAGTATTTAAAATACAAAGAAATCTTGCGAATTTAGTGTCGTTGGCACAAGATTAATACTCAATGTCTTTGCAGGAGTGACTTTTGGCCTTCGGATATAACATTGTACTCGACTGGACATTTTTTTTATCATTGTTTACTAATTCCATAAAAATCATATACATGAGGAACCGTCTGAGGATGGAATACATCAGCTACGTTCCTTAACATCAATAATCTCTTAATTTGGCATACGTTCAAGACGTATTCAAGTTTCATCAGTATTCTGTGCAGCTCTGTTCTGCAACAAGGCTTTGAATTAAACAAGATGTATCTCACCAAAATTTCACTCATAAAACTATTTTTCTTTTTTTTTTCGTAAATAACCAGTTTATCATTAATTTAAGATTTGGTTCACAAATGTAACTTGCATAACATACGCCTAGAAAAATCAACCTACAATAAATTGAATGGAATTAATTGAAAATGGGATTGGGGGATAGTTTGGCCTGACAGTAGTGATGTTGGTGTCAGTGAGCATGTTCAAGTCTCCTTTGAGGAACGGCTATTTCTTTGTGTGAGGTTTAACGTCTTCACAACATTAGGGTCATATGAGGACGTGTGTCTAGGGAGACACTGTCGGAAAGAAGAAGAAAAAAAAAAAGAAAAAAAGACAGCATAATTACGAATCTTTGAAGCGTTAAACAGTTTTTATGACTCGAGCACTGCTTGAAGGGATTATTACAACACCTGCTCGCCTACCGTTCATTGACACGAAGATTATTCCAAAATTATGTAACGTGATTTAATTTTTTGTAGTCATTTGAGATTTATGGAAAAATGGATTACTGCAATCTTATTTTAGTTCATTGAAACGAAGATTATTCCAAAATTATGTAACGTGATTTCATTTTTTGTAGTCATTTGAGATTTATGGAAAAATGGATTACTGCAATCTTATTTTAAAAATTCATTAATTGAAATATTATCTAAATGTTTACGTATATTCCCCCACAACTTTGCAGATTTTCAACAATTTTTTGGAACAAGAGGAATGATAAGGCGTATATGAATAAGAATATCAAACGAGTGTTATTAATGGTTTATGTAATTAACGAGGATCAATACAAGTCCATTATCATGAGTTTAAGATTCGGTTTCCAACATTTCTGTAAATTGTGATGTCATCATACTTGCAATAAAATAGATTTTGCCATTTATCATTACTTTATGACAGATTTTGAATTTAAAAACCAACAGAAGATCTAAATGGGTTCCAGTTAATTTCCGGTATTTTGAAGAATTATTGACATGAATTATTTTTATGATTTGCATTAAAACGGATGTATCGCATATTAATTATATGATATTACGAAGCAATAAATTATCATTTCGATAATCTTAACCTTTCTACACTTTCAGTCCACTAGCCTAGCCAGTACCCCATGTTTACTTGGTGCGGTATAGGAATATTATGTTGTCAAATCTAAGAGTTCTTAGTGTTTAGTTCGACTCGCCATATGCATTTAATGCACATCTCAATTACGACACCTATCATTTTTTTGTTAACCATCTGCATTGATAACTTGATTTTACAATTATATTAAAGAGTCCAAATCAAATTTAAATTATATATATCATAATTTTATTTATTAGTGATATTCAAGAAACTAATTTGATCGAGGTACAATATCTTTAACTCGTTATACAATTTTAAGGTTCACCTAGTTTTTTATTCGTAAATGAATACACAATAATGTATATGGCTATGGTATTACCTTCAGGAATTACGTGTACGAACAACAAATTAAGGGTACATGTATCTTTGTGTCAACACTTACTAATGCAAGAAAAATATAGATTTATATAGAACTAATCATGATTGTGCGTATATCGGACATATATAAACAAAATACAGATATTTGTAATGTATGATTCAATGGTGAACCATTTAGTCGCTTGTTACTGGCTAAACTTTTGAGAATTTTCCTTCATTTCAATATGTAACCATTGGGCTAGTCACTTGTATTTCTCATTCAAATACAGTAAGAACATTTCATTTCATCATTAATGGTACTCGTTAAGACATAAGAGCAGCAATCGATAAAAAACATAAAAAACTAACGTAACACACATAGAGGATATGCTACCTCTAACCTTTGGTTATTGATACAGTATAGCAAATATGAATAACAACACACCATACAACTGTTTCGTCCTCATAGGACTCATCAGTGATGCGTAGGAATACAGAGAAACCATTACTGATGTATTGTATGTACTTATGTATTGAGGCATTACATTCGTAGTGAAATTATATTTATTTGTGTCTACATAAATATCGTTATTGAACTTTGTTGCCCATATTAAATCGTTTAGAAAACCTCTCTCTAAAAAAGACATCAAATGCGTTTTAGTTTTGGTGTTCACCAATTAGTGTTACGTGATGTGGTTTTATTAAACAAAGTCGCACCTCAAATGGATTTTTGTAATCTCATCAAGGGTGGGCGTTTCGCATTATTGATTTATTTCTATAGAAAATCGTCCATCTGTGATCAGTTTCGTGTTAGCCTCTGAGTGGTCTTTGCTTTGTGGCACAAACATGTTTACGGCAAGGAATATTTGTAAGACTAATCTCCAAGCTTCAGGAAAATATCATCACAAATTCACGAATAAAGTAATATATATATATTTCCCCTTTTTTCATAACTAATAACTTCATAGAAATGTGAATGAATCACAAACACGTATGAATAAAGATAGGTTAGAAACCGTTCTAGCCCTGCTACAATTGGAACGGGGTTGGGTATCATGTGGGAATGTACTAAATAAGTCATTGATACATGTATAAAGCCATGTTTTCGGCACATTTAAACATGTATCAGGTGTCAAATATCTATTCCTAATTGGAAAGATAGCAAATAATACAATAAACATTCAGTTCGGTGTGAATCAAATGTAGTCGGATATGAGTCATTACGAATTCGCTGTTATTTTGTAATTCCTCTAAATACCATAAATTGTTAGTTTAAGTGAATTCGGCTAAACGAAAAGCGCACGTACACTGAGTGGTTTTATATGTACGGATTCGGCTACACATGTTTCAATACCTTGTCCTTTGATGTGAGAAAGTCTATGAGCCCCTTATCTCGATTCAACACTGACTAACATCTGCGACTCCAGATGGCTACCTTTAGTTGCCGCCTGAACATGTTGCTGTCTGTGTCCAAATTATTTTGAGTTTTCCCCGAAACTCCATGATTTTGTTGTGTGGTATAGTCAGTGATTACCGATATTTATCGATATGGGACTCCTACGTCTTCGTTTCAGATCGGATGAATTTGTCCCTCTTGTGTATCCGTCTCTTTCTGATGTTCAATAAGTTAGATCCAACACTGCCATCCAGTTTCTCCGATATACAATGTGCAAAAGTTCTTCCATTAGAGTTTATACAGGCTTTCTGCGATGTTTTTTTTTCGTGTTATATTTAGGGTGAACAATTATTACGAAGCGTCATTTAGGGATTATGATTGGTGCTATGTAATGGCCGCAATATGTTCTGTTGAAAATTTCGAATAATCCGTTTACTTACAGAATGACAACCTAGCCTTTTAATTTGTCTTTATCCTTTGCTAATCTTTTCTTGTTCTTCCCCTTTCTTTGACACTTTTGTTTGTACCTTCTGCTTACTAAACCAAACTTCCGGTGCAAAGGAAGGTGGGATTCGAAGTTCAGATATTGGTCCAAATGAGCTAGGCTTGCACTCTCTCTTTGGGACATTGGCTATCTATTCTTGCCCAAGGCGTTCCATTAACAAATTTGCCACAATAGAAGACGCTTTACTGCTCAAAGTAGTGCTGAAGCGTTGCTAATAGATGTTATCTCGGAAACTGAAATTTGTTGTTGTCAGCACAAATTTCAGCAACTCTGGAAATACATGTATGTGTTTTTCCGCCATCATCTGTCTAATAATCAGCGGGGTTTTGTCACGATTCTAAGTACATTGCCAATGGATGTGTTGATAAACACATATCGATAAAGATATTGTTCAACATATAATTACAGAAGGCAACATAGAACCATAAGGAAGATAGTTGTATCTTTCGATTTCATTTAGACATCACCAACCCATAATTAGTAACAGTTTAACGATGGTAATACTAGCAGTTAAAGAGTAAGTTGACACAACTCTGGTAGACAACACTAGTGAAGAAATTGAAATGGGATTCCTCTCAAATGTATTCATAACGTCTTTCGCATCACATAAACTTCAAAATAGCAACAAGGTAATAATTAGATTGTCATACTTAATTATGCCCCAACCAAAGTCAATTTGCATTAATGATATAACAATATAATCAACCTCTGGTTTAATCGTACCTGGTTACGTTGTGCAAGTTATACAATCACACTGTGCTACTTTAAGCAACGTAAACCGTGCTTTAACGCTGATAGCCATTTATATTTTACTTTCAATCGGATGATTTGTGCTTAACCCATCACAAGCAATCAGTACAAGTACATAGTCTTCAAGTTATGTAATTTTGTTCCAGTATTCTGAGGACTACTGTTAAGCTTAATATATAGATACGTTTTCTATTTAATTAGTTTTACGTCTGAAATACATATAGTACATACCATTATGTCATTTCATACAAAGAATACATTCTTTTATGTTGCTGTTAGAAACATTTGTATTGACGTCACCTGTAAATAATGAAGATGAATCTGTAGTAGGAACAGCGTCATCCAACGATTAAACTGTAATGTCACTAATTTTAATACCATATTAGCAAGCAAAAGGTTGTGACGTTGTTACCAACCTGCTTCTGCATTTTGAGAGATAACCTAGATTTGACCGATATTTACATACCAGGTATTATCGCTTATGTACAAGATGCTTCACTTGCTTGACCGTTTGGACGTTTTCATGTGTCCATGTATTACATTGTACATGTACGTACATGTACCTTCTGTTAAGTGTTTTCCTTGGTCTGTCAAATTTGATTTCGTTCACACTCCGTACATGTATATTCCCTTTTTATACAATTTTGCAGGGCAGTTGCGTGTACGAATCAATGAAGTTGTTGACCTAATTAGTGGATGTTTTTTATCACAAAGAAACGTCAATTGAAGTACATCGTGAAATCTGATTGTATTGACGCACAATTCTCATTGTCCTTGCTACACTGGCTCAGTAAATATTAGGCTAATTGGTCCCTGTACAGACACAGTGTCAGTGTCACAAACGTCAAAAGTATCAGAGGACGTTTGTGTTGTTGGTAAAAACATTTGAATATCATTCACCTAAGAAACATAAAGAAAATCCCCGAAGGTATGTCTCTCGTTGCAGAATATATCGGCCACCTATTCTATTTACCCTTTTCATCCTTTTTTTCTTAATCTCCCTTACCACGTCTATCGATTAATTGCAAAATAAAAGAAGGGGAAAAAAAGAAAATTGTACAGAAAAAATATCCTAACGCCAAAATTCAATAGTGTAAAATTATAAGTATAGGGAGGTGTTGTTGTATATAACATCTACTTGACAATAATATTTCCATACTGTCATTTTTAATGGTATTAATATGTGGTTATTGGTGTTGTTTGTTTGGGTTTTTTTTATTTTGTTTTTGTTTTTCTTGTTTTTGTTTGCCAGATATGTATTAACATACAAAAATCAAACTAGCCATTCTTCGAAACAATGTTATTTAAAGTAGAATATTATCACCGATGTACTGTATATAGCAATCGTAAAATATCTCAAACAAGATTTATTTTTTATTAACGTCTATATTATTTGTCATCCGACCTTTATTCTAAGGATTTCGATCGAATTGTATACGATAGTCAAGTACCAGCATACCTCGTTTGGTGTTGAATGATTCAAAAATCAAAGCTAATGTCACTGTTACTAAAATGTAAATGTGCCAACCAATGTATTGACATCGCTCTTAAAGCTTTACTTCTTGATGGATTTTGATCAAACTTATCAATACATTTTTCAAAGAATGATGACACCCCATATGAAATCTGGGTTCAAATATGAAAACCCGGCTTACCCTTATTTTTTTACCAACAATTACACGAACACTCTTTGGCATAGCAGCTGGGCAGTTCATGTCTCGGTATTGAAATCTTTTATTTTCCAGCATCGACTTTGACTTTCTATTCTTGTGTGTTATCGCATTTTATTTTATCTATTCTATACAAAAATTGTAACACCAGCGCAATACATTTTTGAAGCAGGTGTTGGTTAGCAGTTTAGACACACCTTGGGAGATAACCCTTTTAGTACGCATCTACAGTCTAGCACATACCGTATATGTCACTTTGAATAAATTTAATGCAAATGATTTTATTGAAATACTGAATAGATTTACCAATCACAGGGAAATATTAGCCAAAGTATACAGCTTTTTCCTAATTAGGGCAAATGCATTGTGATTATCGATATTTCTAAACAGCTTACAGTATATAGGATTAATTATAAAAAGAACGAAATAAAATGTGTTTTACTGGTGTATCACCAATATTTCACAAGGCGAGAAATTCCCTGAGAAATAATTTATTTCCGGATTTATTTGCTTTAGTTTATATGAAAACCGCCAGATAAACATTACCGCTAAAATTCATGCATTTACCGACATGTTTGAAAACTATTTCTGCATTACGATATTCAGACTCGATACTGATACATGAACATGTTTTATTTACCCATTCAAGAAAAACAAGTAATAGTTATAAAATTTCAGATGATTTTGAACGGTGTTAAAAATGTGATCTCGTTAAATATACGGGTTTTATAACGATTTATATAAATCGATGTTTTTTATTGTGTTCCCCGCTAACCTTGTCACTGTCCTGGCTCGCACTGTGAGGACGTGACGTAACTTTGATTTTACCAAGATTAACATGACCGACGCTGCTCTGGAACACAGGGTCTTATTGTCTTTGTACTTGATCTGGGTCTTCGTAAAAATGTTTTATTTTTTCATGTTGTACCCTAATGTTATCAATGTATAATTCGAAATCAGATTTGTTGACAGTTCAATATTCTCTTGGTTACTTTTTTATCATCATTCTTTGAATGCGTCATTGTTTGAGATCTTTATTTAGATTCTACCAATTCCATGCTACAATTCTAATTCGGTGGAGATGTATGGTGTGAATTACCGAAAAACAAATTATCAAGTTTTTCGACGACAGCCAAGGGAAATCAAAACCATTCAGTAAGGAAATGAAATAATTACCGTCTTTATGTGAGAGGTATTATATGTATCGGATGTAATTCTACAAACATACTAAATTGCACTTAAGTTGAATCCCTAACAATAAGTGCCTTATATCTTATATCGTGTTGACGAATTTGATAATACTTTGTCTGCAAGGCCTGAATGTTTCTGTCCGTGGTTGCAAATGTCGGTAGTAATTTTCATTTTGATAATATTGCATTGTTCGGAATATCTGCATTACAGTATATACGTTTGAAGGTAAACATCAGTTATTTTGTTTCGAATCATGTTCATAGGACGTTTGCATCTTTTATTTTGATTTAGTGGGTATACGATTACATACCCATTTTTTGAAAAGACCGGATGACATAATTTGCAGTTTATTACTATAGATTTAATAACTTTACGAGGAATATTAATTACAGTTAAGTTGATGGGATAAGATGAAATTGCAACTTTGGCGCGAGAGGCAGTTACATAAATATATAATGATGGTTTACATGCTCCGCAGTGAATCAGTCACTCCATGCGACAAGACATCATAACAAATGAACTATAGTATCTGTCTGGAAATTTCAATCTTAATAAAAATAATTTCGCATTTATATCTTATTTTGGTTTGATTTATGAGGACTTTAAATCTATGCAACAGCTATGCAGGACGCCGGGCTCGTGACCAAAGTGTAGCAGGTTCTAGTCACTTCACGGCATTGCTTTGTATCTTTGAACAAGATACTTTACTCCGCTTGTTCCAGTTTACTCAGCTGTAAATGAGCACGTGGTTGGGCAGTGCTAGAATTGTGCAATGCTAGCTATGAGCGCCAAAATGGCAGCAGTGGCTGCATGCTCCCCAAGGAGTTGAGACAGATATTGGCTGGTTGCAAAGGCCCTATAACCACGGATAATAATTTGTGAACTGCTTTGAGGCGACCTACGAACTAGGTTGTGCTAAAGCAGTATATAAGAACCTCGAATTATTATTATTATGATTATACAAGGAATATTTTAATGAATGTTGAGATACTCAAGGCATTGTAAATGCCACCTCACTGGGAAAAGCCGCATCTTGTCACTCACACTTACGCGAACAGTCCCACTCGGTCATATAAGTTTGACACCTGACATGCAAGAAAGGTTGCATATTTCTCATGATGTACTTTAGTTGCTTTACATTCAATGTGCTTTTACTGTGAAATGTACCTTAGTTATAAGCGAATAAGTAAGGGTTTATGTTGTATGTGTTTCGTGGGGTATTAGTATGTGGGCAGTAATTTCATTTGCTAATTATGGATCGTTATAATTAGCTTCAATCCTGTTTTAGATTTTATAAAATGGAACTTACAGGTTTATAGCTTTTTTTTATTTGTTTTACGAGCTGTAATTGTAACTTTAGAATGCGTTTCGTCAATCTCATACACATTTGAGAGATAGGAACATATTTCAATTACAGTAAAGGACGTTATGCTAATATGTTGCAAATACAACGTTTTCATCTTTTCTATAAATAGTCGATGACTCCATATTCGAGTTTATGGGTTGAAGCAATTATTTGTTTTAGAACTCTGTTATTGTTAGGAGTTCATGACGTAGAGTCCAACATCGATATAATGACCCGCGTTTCATGTTCCGCCTCAATTACCGCAGATATATAATTTTCGTTCCGTAGCTATAAATCTGCAATTTATACATATGATCAACCTTACTTAATATCTCATTCAGCTCCTGTTTATGACAATTGGCTAGACAGAAGTGACAACGGAAAGTTCCTGAGTGATTACCTTTACAACAAGACATATTGATATAGGGCTGTTAATATCATCACTCATAAAAAGGTTGTGCACATACAACACAGTACCAGGATAAGGGTAGCTTCAATAAGGTATTGAATCAGCTAACTACATCTTTCCAGTCCATCAATCCGCACCCTATCCCCACTCGATTACCCAACACTATACAATGTTGAGGGATTCCGAAACTCGAAGATACAATTGTACCCTCACCGCGAAAATTGATTTTGAATTAATCAGACAAACTACAGTAGTGTTCCCCATACCCTGTGATAGGCAGATTAATATATAGTATCATACAGGTAGAGAGTTAGACTGGGGTTGCTTAAAAAATGGAATATATCCGTCTTGATAGAGACACTATAGCGAAGTCTTTGTATTAAGTAAGCTGGTGTATCATATGTGGGAGCAGGTCAAATCCATAACTATCTCTAATTGTTATTGGGTCTTAACCTTTTCACCACTGTAGACCATAATGGACTCATATGGATCAATGCATGGTAGAGTCTACTAAAGTTACATAGGGTTGCAAGGGTTAAACAGTTCTGCGGAGAATAAGGTAGGATGATGATGTCTGTCTGTGAAAGGGGCACATGTAATTCTAGAGAGCACACGTCTGCCTACGTAACATCTATTCCAATTAGTTATACCGCGGATATGAAAATAGATATATAAACATAGAGAACGCAATAATAACAGCACTGTTTCAATATAATACAATCAAACCTCATTATAATGCCACTTTTTGTTCAGCCAAATTCTGAAATTATAAAGTTAAAGTTGTGTTATCGAAATAACGAGGTATCTTTTAAAATACAATATAAGGTAATTATGATAAAAAAGTGCATTAAGATATATTTGTGATAGACGTGGTGTATAATGAAGCGAAGGGCATCTTATCTTATCTTAATTCACTGAACATAAAATATTTCCCGGCTTATTATCTGTTTGTGTATGTGTGGTTTTACGTCTGCTTCACTACCGAAAAACTTTCCGGAAAGCTTTGTCTACATATTGAGTAACGGATCATACATTCAGCTAATCAGATTAAATGTGTTTTCATATTTAAGCTTCCACGGCACTGATGTGTAAAGCCTGATTGTCTTAAAGAATTGTAAAGGTTATTTTTCAAAATTAATTTTGAGGCAGATCTGAAAATTTCTACATATTTTTTTGCGTTTCGTTTCTTTAAATTTTAAGAGAGAACGCACACACACAACAATAAAGTAACTACTGTATGAACCATGAAAAAAAAATCATATGAATTGATGTCTGAAAAGACAAAAATTGCATGCACCAGTTGCTCAGTAAAGTCTCTTTAACGAAGATTGGAACTTTTCCGGCAAGGTCACCATGGTTACATGTACGTACTATAGAAGTTGTCAGGTCATGAGGGATGAACACTTGGGGATATTTCAATGAATTACAACACGTGTAGTTTGACGGTTTTAAAATGTTCTACGACGGAGCATTGTGAAAACTTAACATAAAGAATATAAACTCAACGCGATGCCCTGCATGCACTTTTTGTAACCAAGAGTCTAAGCAAAGAACGAAGGATGGGCTTACATTCTTAATTAAAGACAGATAGATTTAACAATCTTAGGGAGATAATCCTTCAACCTACGCTAATACAAGGATGAGATGGGGGTTTTTTTCAATAAACATCCGGGCTGTCAACACCATCGCTTCATTAACTTACATATATGTTAGAGGAATTTACTAGCAATATTCGTTAAATATAATAGATTTAAAAGATATAACGATCTACACAAAATTTACAAACGAGAAGTCAAAGCAAGAAAATGTAACCGAGGTGCTTCATTAAACCAGAAAGCGTGGGTGAGAAAAGCAGGTTGTTCCCTATATCATAATGGGATTCGAGGACACGATACCAGCTGGTAATTAGCACTTGCACGAGACATGTTCGTAATGTTTCTTTGTATAAAGTAACTAACCACTTCTTGTATGTTTTCAGATTTTAGCGACTTAGCGCCATTATAATAAAAGCTTGGTTAGCTTTACTAGTCGGTAACACAAATATTCTAAATGCAATTGTTAAGAAATATCTCAGACATTATAAATTGTTTCTGTGTTACTTGTCCTAAAAGAATTTCTATTAATCTCTATAAATGCCATTTTAGATTTGAATTTCTGAAAAGATACTAAGATTAAAGTACCTTTTTATAGTTTTGCTTTAAAAGGTTGTCGTGAAGCGAAAATGCTTTGAATAACAGGGCCCTAATTTGGGATCTCGGATAGATATATTTGTAAAATTATCACTATTTCATATCCACTTGTAACATTTTGCTTTCGGTAGAAAGATTTAAACATTTGTCTCGTTGAGGAAATACTGAAGTGTCCACTATTATTTGCAGGCAAATCTATTTTTACATGTGTTACTGATTACTGAAAACATAAAATATTTATTCAGCGCAATTACTCACATTAAAGCTATTAAATAATTTTATTGCACAACTCTTCACAACCCACCTACTCATCAAAGTCGCCCAGGGACACATGGCAGATAATAAGCTTAGAGTGGGATTGGTTTAGTTTAATTGTATTTTACGTCCTATTAAAATCTGCGATCATTTAAATACGTGCTAGTTTTTAGTGGTGATGGAAAGCCGGAGTACCCGGAGAAATAACACCTACCTGTGGAAAGTGCATGGTGACTGCCCCACGTAGGCCTCGAACCATCAACTCAGTGGTGGATGGCTTGCCATCGTGGACGGTCAGACACCTTTACCACTCGGCCACAGCGACCCCTAAAATCGAGGGATTGTAAAGAGAGTCACTGAAGCAAACCTTTTTTTAGAAAGTGTCTAGTGTAGACACTTTATCAGTATTCCATATCAAAGTAGACGTTGCACTGTTATAAATAAGACGTCTTAACGACTCATTGACACTTCAGATTCAGAAAGCTACATCAAGATGTGACACAAGTCTGAATATTGCAATTGATCAAATATTTTAAAGCGTGGAATATGCCTCAACTATTTATTCATTTTTAATCGCGTTAAAAGTACGTACATATCTTAAAGATAAAATCAATTTAAAAGATTCCAAACCTGTTTCATAAGTAAAAGTGCAGTTACTTTTTATTCCACCAAGAGTCCTATTGATGTTAGGAAAATGATGTGTTAATAAGTGTCACATAGATTTTAGCTTTCTCAATATTCAGTCTGATAGTTTATTGGAATACATACCAAATTAAAGCAGACTTAAAACATATTTGTTCTAATCCATTCCACGTAGTCTGATGACATTTTATGCTAATTGTTTTATAATTTTACATTGCATTTATGATTTATATATATATATCTATGCTGTTTTTTGTTATAATAACTGTAAGTTGGTTTTATGGCATGTTGGATTGAAATAAATAGATAAATACATTTTCTAATTGTAAAATAAAGATTGAAAAGGTAAATTATGCTTTCATCTATGTTCTATACGTAAAGAACATAGAAGGAGGAAACCCGTTCCAGAGTCCTAGATTAGTTTCCTCATACGAGCATATATATTGAATATAGACGCCAACATTTGTTGATTGGGCAATGGTCTCAAATGCGTTCTCCTTGATTTAGGATAAGCAGAATCTGGTAAAATATAAATGGTAAAATGTAAATTCCGAAAAGTATGATTGAAAGCAATGCCGAATTAGTCACAGCGTAAATAAAGAGTGTTAACATCCTGGAAATTTACTTGTATTTTTTTGGTATAAAGGTCGTCAGCTATTGATTTCATATCCATACATGCTGTCATGCCATCTTCACGACCAACCATGTATCTGGATACACATGGGTATTCAGAAACCCACGAGGTGAAAAAAGGACACGTTCTATGACATTTGTATATCAACCTTGTAATGGCATGTCTCTAGTCATAATGCATGGAGGTGTACGTGTCTCTAGAAAATGGGCTATCACAGCAGAAAAGTATACACCAGCTAAATAATGTGTCACCTAATCGGTTAATGGGACAGAGCTCCAGACATGTTAGTCGTAATGGCTCCTCTCAATACCTCTTATGACGCTCACGTGGACACTGATATACACTCATATTTTAGGATGGTTAGCTAGATCATATCCTTAGCGTAAATCAGTACAGAAATGATATGGAGGTAAAAACAAAATAGCTGCACTGAGAGGGAGATATACACATTCCATATAATTATATAGGAGAAGATATGAGGGCTGTTGTGATAGATAGTATTTCATTGAAAATAAGTGTGTGTCGCAAGAGGCCTGTTCAAGGTCGAGGTCGAGTTTCCTCAAAGTCCCTGCAGGTAGGGCGTAAGATTGTACCTGATGCCCCCATTGCATGATCGTAAGAGGCGACTAAATTTCGGATCTTATCTTTTCTCTTCTTTCTAAACAGTTTTCTTCTTCCTAATGCCTCCCTTGACAATGCCTCACTTTTGGCGTTTAGTTGAGCGTTAGTCCCTGTGAGGAGGGCTTTGAGTTCTATCCCCTGGCCGAGACATACCAGAGTCTGTAAAAATGGTAGTTTCTACTCATGTAATTTAGGAATGGAACGACTGGTTCGTCCGTTGTCAGAATAATGT
>JAUMHH010137517.1:0-20614 GCA_032359455.1 Chlamys rubida
ACATGTGTGGTATTGTTTATTTATATCTAACATACTGAGTACGTTATAAACACAGGTGTGGTATTGCTTATTTACATATAACATAATGTGTACGTTATAAACATATGTGTTATAGTTTATTTACTTCTAACATACTGAATACGTTATAAACACGTGTATTATTGCATATTTACATCTACAATACTGAGTACGTTATAAACATGTGTGGTATTGCTTATCTACCTCTAACATACTGTTTACGTTATAAACATATGTGTGGTATTGTTTATTTACATCTAACATACTGAATACGTTATAAACACGGGTGTTATAGTTTATTTACTTCTAACATACTGTTTACGTTATACACATATATGTGGTATTGCTTATTTACATCTAACATACTGTATACGTTAAAAACACGTGTGGTATTGTTTATTTAATCTAACATGTTGTGTACGTTATAAACAGATGTGTTTCTATTGCTTATTTACATCTAACATACTGTTTACGTTACAAACTTTTGTTCGGTATACGTATTGCCTATTTACATATAATTTAAGGTTGAAATTATGAAAACAGATGTACAACTTACTTGCCTATTAAGTTACAGTATTGATTATAAAAATGACGGGGTTTATTGCTTCTATTAATAAAGACAGTTAACAGAAAAGAACGAAATCGCAATTTGTACCAGTGGTCTACTTGTACATAAAAACACAGATACACAGATTTCGTACAAACGGTGAGTCCCTTTATTTAATTTATTCTGCTGTAGAATACTACTTGTTTAGCTGTAGTTATCGTCGAATGAATGAAAACAACACGAGAAGAAAAGGTCATTTAAAAGTTGTGTTGTTAATAATAATAATATAAAACACTATAAATGTATATGCGAAACCGTTCAAATAACAACTGGGTTTTTGTATTAGATTTTAGACATGTCCTCGATCTCAATCAGGGTCGCGGCCATTTTTCCCTTTGGCCTGTTGTAGGCAGCTATGAATTCAGCAAGTTTATAGGTACAGTGTATATTTTGATAATCTAATCTTTCAGGGCCAAGCGGTGTAACATCGATAAAAATACGTGCATAACAAAATAAACATACATGTAGTCTCGTTTGATATCCGTCGGTACATTAACAATTGTGTGTAAGTTTCCGACAATATATATGATGATGCGTTATTACAATGTAAATCATTAGCATTGACGCTATAGCGTTATGTCATATGTCTTTATTCTTCCCTTGTGTTATACTTGGCCATTAAATAAATAAATATTGATAGACAAACATTCAGTCGGAGGCGGGTCAGTTTGCGTGCGTTATATTTCAAGAATCAGCGCTCGATTTAACAATATTTACTTATTTCTTTGTTGAACACAAAAGAATATTTCGACTCTATCAATTGGTTATACAATCCCTCTTTATCTTTGTTATGACACATCACTGCACTTAAGCAGTTTAAATAAGGCTTTGTTTAGCAGGCATTTTAAACTTCCAACTTTAATCGTACTCTCTTTTAGAATATAAAGCATAACAATGGGGAAAATATTGCATTCTGTATATTTGATAGTATTGTTAACTTTTTTCGCTTTTTATTATCAAACGTGCAAACAGCGTCAATGCTGGGGTTTCTTATCAATACACAATAGGTAACATACATACATGTGATTGTAATATTAACATTTGGTAATGGATACAGTATGCAAAACAAAATTACACTGCATCATATTGCTTTTGTATAATAGATGCAAAAAAGAAAATATGTTTAAATCAATGATGAATTAATTATGTAGGCATGATTTTGTACATGTGAATGAATGATGAAATGGTTATCTACCTGTTCTCGCTAACCTCTGTTTCGTGTCTGAGAAGGAGAACTTCGCTTATGATATCAGACAAATTGCAGGGGTACTCCTTGTACATGTTAGCAGGAAGCATCAACACATCAAAGAATACAACCGCTTTCTGCTTTCTTTCCATATTGGTTTTACCTGAAAAACAAAAAGTGAATGACAGAAGAACACATTACATCAATGAAAAAAATGGTTATATTTTTTTTTGGAATTCAATGACACATTATATAAGTTTGTGAGTCAAAACATATACACGTAGGATGACGACGTGATACGTGAACATGGCACGTGCCTACTGTTGTTTACACGTGGGCTTTTGGCGACCATATTAAGGACATATGCTTTGGGTATCGAATGTAAAAATACACTAACCGTGACATAGATACATTTCAGATAAGTTTAAAAATTAAACATTTAAAAAAAGGAATACGTTAAAATGTGTGTTACTGGTTGAATATGTATTGGTATATATGGTTAAATAACTACCCCAGTGTCTACTTACCCGTGTGCGTCATACCAGTTTTCTTCATTCACTAGCAACATAGTGCATAACGGTAAAATATTGTACTACACTCTGATTGGTCGGCAGTTTCCGAAAATAGTGCAACCAAATATAACTGGATAATTAAGAATCTTTTTCAAGAGTTAAACCGCACAAATATTTTAATTATAGTGCATTTTCAATTGTACAAATCGACCACCTTAGTTGTTTTGACTAATCACTAAAACATGTTGCTATTTGTTCATTTCTGATCGGGATAATGAGAGCAATATCTACAAATTCTAAAATTACCATCAACCTGGTCGTTTTGAGATGAATTTAAAAAACGTCGACAGGTAGACAGCGAATGATTGGCATTCTGTGATTGTCAATTTCTTTCAACCAACCAACCAACCAACCAAAAGGCTCCGGTAAAATAACTATTTAATAAATTTAACATCAATACCTCTCCTTAAAACCTAAACGATATTACTATTTTACTTATGCAACGTTGAATTTTATTGAACAAATATTCACGCTAGAGACTTTAACTTCCGGTTCAATATTGAAGACCGTTCTTTTTTTTCTCACTCAGACATGATTTTGTACAGCAGAAACATTTTGATTTCAAGATGAGGACATTCAGTACAATAGTTTCTGAGATCACATGTTCGTTATTTACTGCATTGATGTTTTTCAACTATTATAAATTAACGAAAATACTCAATCCCTGCTAACTGACTCTTACATCTTTTAGCAACTAGCTCTGTTACTGTAAGTAAATCCACGCTTTATTTAATGGTAATAAATGTTGGTGAGATACTAAACTTGACACTGTCTGAAACACATATCCTTTTTCCTCGGCGTAGGAGAGGCAACACTCATAACTCATCGATACCAAATAAGGAATGACATTAATGAGTCATTACGTGGGCGATTCTAATAAATTATGTTTTTTTTTATTAAAATTAGTTAGTAAGTCTTCGTTTGGAAGAGGCATGTCTTTTGCTCACAACGTTTTGAGTACATGTGCAGTATTAAATAAATACGTTGGTATTATGAACACAAAATCTGATGTTTTGTGAAAAACAGATTTTACTTTTTTTAAATCACTATATTCAGTTTCCAAATATTTTGACATTAGATATACGTGGAAAATATAAAGGTTATTGAGAAAAGCAAAATTGTCTTCTGAATATTATCATATCATCTTTTTGGGCAAAATTTTGTTTTATGTCCACAAATGTACTAAAATAACGATCACAGGTTTTTTTGTCCCTTACAACTCGTTCTCATTGGTAGTCGGACAATCATAAATAAATCAAAATTAATATTTGATATTTTTAATCATGCTTGCCTAAAATGCATAATACTACATAATAGTTCCTACATTTGGGTCGATGTATGCATAACTAAATTTTCCTTCAGTATTATTTTGATAGGACACTCGATGATATAACGTATATAGAAACTGTGACTTAATGAATGTTTTTAAATGTAACATAATTTTAATTACAATAGGTCTTCACAATAAATACGCATATCGCTATTACATGATCAGTGTCCGAGCAGGTTTTATTATGCATCATACTGTACGCATATTGATTAAAATTACATTGAAGCGTTACATTAATTTCAAGTGGTAACGGATATTGCGGTTTGATGACCTTGTGAAGATTAGCCTCATGCAACTATAAACAGAAGTAAAGTATGCAACAGGAGCCAGATATCGCGAAAATGATAATATTTAGAGTGGATACTCTAAATTAATTTACTTCACTGAACATATTTGTAATTAATTATATCAAAAACCTTAGATTCACAGGGATTTCAATATATGATGTCTATGTACAAAATATACATAAAATTATAAAATTGTTTATATACCAGGTACTCCAGTAGGTGATTAAGTAAATTATGATCGACCGTTCAAGGTTAGGGGAAATTAAACATCGATTTTACCACACACGTGCGTTTACAAAAGGATAAGGCGGAAGTTGTCTACTCTTGTCAATGTCAGTTTTCTGAATAATTTATAATACAATAAAAAATGTCAAGCTGTATAAGAACATTTGCCATTGATGATAAAGGTAGTAGGAGAGTAGGGGGATGTATGGATAAGGACAGAATACTTTAGTCAACTTTATGTGTGTAACTACATCACCAGAAAGAAATAATTTCTCATGTAACCTTCACAATTGCCAGGCAGTTTGCCACGAAACATCCGTGATGTAAGCCTCCGATCAGATTCACATTTTGTTTATATAATAGTTAATATATGAGCCGCTCCTTAACGCAAACGAATAGATGCGTTATGTCATAGTTTTACCTTTAAAAACGCTCATCAAAATTTTACCTGAATTGTTAGTTAAGATTTGTCTTCGAAACTACTTTCTGATATCAAGGAATGATTCTCGAAGATAGAAGTACTCCTTCAGGAAGTTCATGTTTATATTTGAAATAACAACGCTCCAACTTACAATTCCTGGCTCCCGGGATTACTCCGTGAGTTGTAGAAATGTTTCCGGGTTAAGGTAGTGTCCCTCTTGCTTAAATGAGCATGCGTGCAATTTATTGTTGCTTCAGAAACTTCCTTCTGACGCCATCAGTCTTTGTGAAATCATTTCATTATTATTTACCCGTAAAAAAATATATTTATATACAATACAACGTGCAACACACAGAAAGTGCTTATCTTAACATACATATCTTTGGATTATACTGTACCCGGCATTTTATTCATTTTCGTAAAAAACTAAAACAATTATCCTTTTACCTTGTTTTTTGTTCTGTAAAGACTTAGTCTAAGAGACATTGAGTACAGAAAGCTGGCTACAAACTATCCCCAAAGATGTAGTGTGAGATAAGATTTGCTGGATGCCTCTCTGTAGACACCTAGAACTAGAAACATGAAGCTTCTACTTAAGCGGTTCCCATCAATGACATTCTGGGTGTTTTAATTGGCATATCATTTTAGAAATAAATGGTAACAATGCATGATAATATCGATAAACCATCTTGGATCTTGCCTCGAGAATGACAACGGCGGTTTGGGAGCGGCAACCCCCCATACAAAAATGA
Organism: Chlamys rubida; assembly: GCA_032359455.1. Classification (NCBI taxonomy): domain Eukaryota; kingdom Metazoa; phylum Mollusca; class Bivalvia; order Pectinida; family Pectinidae; genus Chlamys; species Chlamys rubida. The sequence goes on from JAUMHH010137517.1 coordinate 5,399, forward strand.
CATTCGCACGCAAACCTTGCAAAACAGAATCGCCCAGACTGCTGCAGTTGTTTTTTGATGATTTGTCTCTGTTACGGGGATGTTGTTGCGCTATTTTTCGATGTATGTCTATTGACGCTAGATCGTTCTTCGGTGTTTTTAGTTTGTTTTTCCGTTGCTCGTGCGATTAGTTTGTGACAAGCGAGAAACTTATCCGCATTATCATGCGATGTTGAGAGATTGTTTTTAAGGGAAATGTGACAATACGAGAACCAACTATCATTATTTTCAAACTACTTTTCCTGTTATATTGTTGTTGCTACAGGGCCACCAAAATCCATTACAATATAATAAAGGTCCGAATGTCCTTTACAATATTTACCTTTTTCTTTAGGATAAATTTATGATTAAATGAAGTTCTACTAACCATGAACTGGATTCCAGACGTAACCAAATTTTAGAAAACATCACGTAGTCGAAATGGTTCATCAGCTGTTTTCTGTCGAATTCCATATCGTTTGTACCGCACCATGTCTTGGGGATCGCTAAACTAGATTTTTCCCCAGGAACGTTGAAAATCTAAGTGACATAAAGGGAAAATTCGTCCTGATGTCTAATACAGAGACAATTTCCCACACAGTTTTGGTAAAAATCAGCTTTAATATTTAAAAAAAAAGCATAATGTTAAAATAATTAATCAATTGAATATAGAAAGCATTACACAAACATAATTGCGGATAAAACAGAACAACGTGGAATATCATCAGAGATTTACCTATGTTTGTAAAGAGAGGAAGTTCGAATTTGTATTTTAATGGCTTATTGACTTTAAGCACATACAACCATCAAGGTTACAAACGTCTACTTCCGGAACAAATACAGTCGAAGTTAATTGGCCATACCTACATCCAATATGGAATGTATGCTTTTATATATGCGCAGTTCGCAATAAATATCGTGCGCTAGATCGATCACTAAAATATACGAAAAGTGTCGTTACATAGCAAACGTGGTAGATTAACGGATAATTGATTAATTAGTAAATAAGTCATATTGACCAAATAGCCGCTTAATCCTACATGCGGTATTTACAGGCATTGGAATATTTAAGGTCATCATCTTGACCTGATATCAAAATATGGTATCGCATTGTCTAACTTGTTTACATCGATTAAAAACGTGTTCTCTGTGTGGTAGTTGTTGATGATTTACATAATCACCTTGATGTGTCGGGGGACATTTATTTATGATGCCACATATGCTGAAGGCAACACTTCATCTTCAGAAGCATTTTATTCCATCACAACCATTGTGATCCTTATGTATTGTCATTCTGTCTCTCCGGGTACTGCTGCTGCCTGTTTATCATATTTAATTGTTTTTGTGATTGCATGTGGATATTTTGCTATATATATTCGGTATTTGTTTTGTTAACACTGTGGTACAGTGTTTTATTCCTTTTTTATGTAAATATGAGTTCAAAGTTTTTTTATATTTTGTACCTGTATTTTGACTTTGTGATATATTATTTTATCTCCATTTGTGAGTATTTGTTGACATTTTGTAATATTTTTTTCTTGTTTGTTGACATAGTGATGCGTTTTTTCCCTTCAATTTTGACTGTAAGTTGACATTGTGATACATTTTTTACTTCCTCTGTTGACTGGTTGTTGACATTTGGTAATATTGGATTCTTGTTTGTTGACACAGTGGTATGATTTTTACCTCCATTTGTTGACTGTGTGTTGACACTGATATATATATTTTTACCTCAATTTGTTGACAGTGTGTTGACATTTGTTACGTTTGTACTTGTTCGTTGACATTGTGATTTATTTTATACCTCCATTTGTTGATTGTGTGTGGACATTTTGTAATATTGGATTCTTGTTTGTTGACATTGTGATTTATTTTATACCTCCATTTGTTGACTGTGTGTTGACATTTAGTTACGTTTGTTCTTGTTTGTTGACATTGTGATACATTTTATACCTCCATTTGTTGATTCTGTGTTGACATTTTGTTATGTTTGTACTTGTATGTTGACACAGTAATTACTAATGTGAGTTTAAAGATTAATAGAATAGGACACCTTTCTTGATCAGATAGAATCGTTGACACTGTGGTTTATTTTATACTCTTGTGACACCGTAGTTTGTTGTGTACTAGTCCTTTGACGCTGTGATATATATTGTGTTTACAAATTGATTAGCCCAACCATCTGTATTTACTTTAGAAGCATTTTCATCTATTGCAAAGTGAAAAAAATGTGGACTATTTGATTATATGATTAACATGTGTTTATTTGATGTTTCAGATCAGACTATATGTTCGGACTATCTCGTGTCCGGCCTGTATGGTGTTCAGGACGAAGCACTGACCGCCTCCGGCTCATGGAATAGTTTAAGACATGAACCCCCAAACGCCAGGCTACATTTTGCTGGGGACTACACAGGCAGGCGTCCATCATGGTCATCGGCATACAACGATACTCAACAATATATTCAGGTATGAATTGCATAAGTTTAGGTTTAACTCAGCTGAATGACATTGTAATGCATCCTGAATATATTTAAGGGCTTTTGGATTTTCCTGTTTATTTCCTATTAACTATGACGTAACTGTCTTATGACTTCATACTAGTACAACCGCACAAAGAATGGGGTCCAAAACGTCAAGAATGTCCACAGTTTTTTTCTAACATTTATGGATAGATTCATCTCAAATAGTCAAATTTCGAATAATCATAATTTCGGTTCACGTGTTGCAAATGGTGAATGATATTTTCTGTTAAAATGACTGAAACACATTTTTGTAACAGTTGTAATAGTTTTGATATTAATGTAACATTTTGCCTTTAGGACCGTGTTTATGAACAATTTGAGTACATTTACTAAGTTCCTAAATCATCAATTCAATACTCATGAAAACCTTTAGAATATTATTGACAAAACACCTTCGCTTTCCCATCATCAGGCGTATTCCGTTAAAAAAAATTGCACAGGGTAGTTTTGAACAGCAATGGCCTTATATGGGACAATGAATTAAAAAAACTAACTCCTACGGTTTCCCCCCACATTAATAACCTAACGCGTTAACATTCGTGCCAACAAAAGTGATTAATATCAGTTGTAATGATTTGTTTAATAGTTGTTGGTAACTAAATACAGCTTATATTATATATATATATATCTAAACATAACGATGGCACTTTTTAAATCTATATAAAGGTGCAATTCCCAAGGGAAACAGTTGTAGATGCCATATTGGTTCAAGGTCGAATGGATTTGGATCAGTGGGTCGAAACATATTGGCTTCTGTACAGTGTTGACGGTATCACGTGGACCCATGTAACGTCACCAAACCAAGAGTTCAAGGTCGGTTATTGTATGCACGTAGTTCAAAACATTTCCCTTCAATCAAAAAAGAAAGTATAACATTTGATGAGTGATCCATATTATATTTGGTAATTTGCAAGTCTGCTTCATATGTTCCAGTTATATACCGGAAACAGTGATAGAAGCACAGTAGTCAAGTCCAGTATCGACCCAAGTATCACTGCTGTTTATCTTCGTATCAATCCTAGGAGCTGGCATAATCATATCAATCTCCGTTTTGATGTTTCTGGGTGCTACAAGATGAGAAAAAAACGTAAGAGTCTTTTAAACACTTAATTTTCAATTTTGAAGTTATCATTTCATAATTATATTTAACCGTTGTTTAGTGTGCTTTCATAAAAAAAGAGTCCTACAAGCTAAATTCCAAACAACGATGGAGTTAATATGAACCAAGGTATCTTGCAATATGAAAAATGTCCGTCTGTGAGAAACAAATTTTAACAATGAACACCGACTTATATATGGCAGCTTAATTGTTTCTACAAGACGCGTATTACACATTACTTCGATATTGTCTTTGTTTATCAATTTGACAGTATATTATTGATAAAAAACAATATGCAGACCATTGAAAAAAGAACAGAGAACATAAGAACAGGTGCTCCGAAAGTGTAATTCATCGACGAAACCCGAAATGTTAAAATCCAAGAAATGTCACACCATCATAGCGAGAAATGAGGTAGCAAGAACGAACAGAGATAGCGAGAACTAAAATAGCGAGAGCTGATATAGCAACAACTGAGATAGCGACATCATAAAAACAGGTCACACTTATAAACATAATTCAGCTTATGTGCATACAGAATATGATGGCAACCATACACCTATTACAGTCTTCGTCAGATATTTCAAATATTGGAAATTCACACCAACAAGATAAAATATTGATGAAAGCATTATATCAGTTAACAACCCCTTTTATTCATTGTAAAGATATTTCATAAAATGTAAATAAAAATAACAATTTGCATTTGGCCTTTTTTACTATTTTTCTGCTTTAGCTGTTCAAAACGTTGTCAAGTTAGAGACATGTTAACAACCCGATAATACACTTTTCATACAGATTAATGCGTTGGCTTAGCATACTTAATACAAAAAATCGTCAAGGTGTAAGAGCAAAAACGAGACCAAGGTTTTGTATAAAGATAAAAAAGGCATGTTATTCCCGCAGAGATGTTTTATCATTAACTATTTTTATGAAAAGTAATTTGTAAAATTATTTGTGTTTCAGGAATTCATTCTTCATTTTATAAAATACCCTCCGCAAAGTCTGGTCCGTACCTTCTTTTTGAGTCCCAGTCAACTACCCTACCAGCATGCAGCATATTGTGTCACGAGAGGGATGCGTGTTTTTCCTTCACGTTTGGTGGCAATACAAACAGTTGTCGAGGATTTTCATCAGTAGGAACTGGTCACAATGCAGTATTCTCTCCTAAGCCAGTACACTACTTTGTGACCGAAGGTATTTGACAAATGTATCATTTATATATAGGCTCCTGCATTCGTGTCAATGTCATATTGAATGTATTAAACGAGTTCCAAAAATAGATATAACACTTGCCTTTGAATGTAAATTATATTTATCACATATAATTCATGATTACAAAAAGACAACTTCAAACACAATTATGTGTTATCAGCTGACTCTATATCCGTAAAACAACAGTACTTCGATGATGGTATTGTCGTTTTGCTCACTGCAAAGTACTTCCAGATTCTTATTTTTAATAATTCCCCAAGGTTTTGACCAAAAGCAGCACCGTTAGGTTTTAAAATACGTGTGTAACGTCATTTTATGACACGGCCGTATAACATAGTAAAATTGGTGAGTTATGTGATGAAACATGTGTTTAGCTTCAAGTGGTATGTACTAAATGTCGACGGCGTATTGTCTTGATATTGGTTTTGCTATTTGCACTAATACTATAAATTAACGCTGTAAACCTTTCTTTTCCAAAAATGGAGGAACTTCAGGTGGATTTCGACCAATCCCTTTCGAAACCACTCTTTATAAAGTGAATGAACGTATCATGGATCAAGCTAATGCAACCTACCTCTGCATGCAGTATCAATCAAGGCTGATCAAAATTGATTCGGAATCCAAAATGTCGAATCTGCAGGATGTCATCGCTGGAAATACCATACTAAGTAAGATAATCCAGATCTCGATAACATGTTTGTGGAGACAAAAACAAAGTAAAATAACACATCGCACTGTAAATACATGTAAGAATCAAACATATAGTAAAAGTATTAACTAGTATGTTTAATCCGATTAGAAGCCAAATTTGATGGAATGCCATAGTAACAAACTACTTCGTAACTAACGCTAACGACGTCCTTAGTAATGGGTTTCTCTGATATCTTAGTTAAATAAACAAATTAATAACATTCAAGAATTATATATGTGCTTGCTCTTTTTTTTAAAACAGATATACCAAACAACTAGCTTTATTTTTCAAAAATGCAAAGATATGTTAAAATTAAGAAAATATCTATTTTCAGTGCAGGACCACAGTCAATTAATCGTGTCCGGGATGTTTGTATCAGGTCAGTGGAAGTACAGTGACGGAGATGAAGTGATCAACAGAGCCCTCTGGTCTCCAGGACAACCTGACTCCAGTCAAGGTCACTGTGTCATGTTGACACAGGCTGGTCACGCCAGTGTTGATTGTACAGAACAATTCTTCTCTATTTGTGAAAAAGTTTGATATCATGTATATACAGTGAAACATACATTGACGCAACCTGTCTATATAAACCACCTGCCTGTAACTGTCATTTGAGTTTTCCCCTGATGGTTCAAGTCTTTTAATAATAATGATAATAATTCGAGGTTCTTATGTAGGTCGTCTCAAAGCGGTTCACAAACTATTATCCGTGGTTATAGGGCCTTTGCAACCAGCCAATATATTTCTCAACTTCCTGGGGAGCATACAGCCAGTGCTGTCATTTCGGCGCTGACAGCTAGCATTCAACAATTCTAACACTGCCCAACCACGTATTCATTTACAGCGCAGTAGACTGGAAAAAGTATCTTGCTCAAACATACAACACAGTGAATTGCCGTGACTCGAACCTGCAACCCTGCGACCACGAGCCCGACGTCCTACCACTAGACTATCGTGCCTCCAATTCACTATTTGTGAAACCAATTTGATGTCCCGCGCTCACAGTAAAACGCATCTTAACGTGCACCTATCTATGTTGACCAGCTGTCTATAAATATCAGAAATATGAACAAAATTCCTGTTTTTCTCTCTGGCTTAAACATCTTATCGCGTTCTGAGACAAAATGTTGTCCTGTTTGTGGTCTTTTTAGATTCTTTATACAACGGTTACTATTACAAAATATCAAAAAAAGTGTCGATTGGCCAGCACTTGATATGTTCCTCGTCGAGTGAGCAAATGAATGCACATTTTCCTCAGACCAATCTGAATGTAGGTCATCAAAATTTCGCTTCGACAGTTACGAGTATGTGCTTAGTTTTAGGTAAAAGCAAATGATTTAAATCATGTATTATTTAATAGGATATCTTACGAAAACCGACTTCAAAATATATCTCGGAGTGTCTCTGCCTGTTTCCTTACACTGATTATAAGAATTATATTGACTATAACCGTTTATGATGTCACACCAATAAATGGACTGAAAAAAAAATCACACCAAATGTGACCCTTTCACCAAAACATTACCAGCCAGATTTCCCCGTGAATTGTTTGTATTTATGCTGTGACGTCATTACATGTATAATCATCACGATTAGATTATCTGTCATAGGATACTATTCAATCAATATTCACGCATTGTTGAATTTGAGCACTCGTATATTAGTACAGTCATAATTTAACGCAATACCATTTAGAGGGTTATTTTCGCGGGCTGAAATTTTCGCGATTTTGGCTAACCATTGGAAAAATTAAATAATTAATTGTTAAACAAATATTTCAGCGTAACTATTTGATGTGTAATATTTCCTATTGCGCACATTATTACTCTTTCTGTAAATGAATCGTCATAACCACGTGCGCGTTTTTTATGACGTCATTACATTTAGGAAGTTTATTATGGCGGCTAATTTTTACGATTGTCTTGATATTCTGCGGATCATGTTTGAGCGATTGCGAAATTTACTGCTATACGGAACTGCAGGCGCTGAGTTATCTACAAGATGTCTATTTGTTAACAGTCGTTCAAAACTCCTGCGGAACTGAAACTACTGTAATCTTTGCAGCGGCAATTCTTCTCATGTAAATGTCCTGTTGTTATCGAGACCAAGCAGATGTTTAGTCGGGAGTACAACGCGAATTATCAAAATGACCTCGTTAGAAAGTGGGAGTTTGACACGGTCGCGCCGAGCTAACAATTGCATATGAAACTTAATGTAGCACACTTATGTTTAAATCGCAATATAGAGAAACTGCTTTATAATTATCGTAAATTACTGTTAAATATCTTTCTTAGTTTTTTTGGTTACACTATTTGACAACTGGTATATCTACCTTTGTATTTTTGTGTAGTATGATTCCTGTAAATAAAGCTTTGACGAATAATTCCGGTTAATTTAAGTCTCCTTCATCACTGCTAAATTGTTTTTATTCGTTCATTTTTCAAGAATAAACTTGTCAAAATTAATGACTTTTTTATTTGTTTATAATATATGGATACACATAAATAATGTGATGATACTGCAAGCTTTCATTGGTTAGTGAATAAATCTGTATACACCCGGTGCTAACTTTGCCTATCAACTTCAACTACTAGACATACTATGTTTCTTACTGATATTTGCTATAATGATAAATATGCTCTAATCACGGAGAGGGAAGAAGGCGAACGGTATACAATAATTGATAAAAATATTCTTGGAATCTGTAGAACCTCCAAACAAGATAGACCTTTAAAAGCAGTAATGTAAATTGTAATTGACAATTAAGGGACACACTTTGTAAGCCACTACAACAGGTTAATCTCGGTCACCACACTTTGCGCTATCAGTGTAATCAGTGTTTAATGAACAGGCCATTGCATTTAGTGTTCCATTTACCCTAAAATCCTCTAAAACATGTAAGGCAATCTAATAATGAAAACATGAAGGGGTTAACGTGTTTTTATGATGTCGCTAACTGATCTATTTGATCATAGGACAGGTGTTAATATACATCAACCAAAAGATAGATGTCATCATCGCTCTTGCCTGGGAACTCGTTCAAATATATTAGAAAGGTTTTGATAACGGGCAAATATATATATATCAACTTTTACACATTTTGTTATACAAAAGCTTCTATACAATATTTATATACAACTGTGATTATATAATTTCTTAATCGAGCAGGTTTTATTACACAAAATACTGTCACAGAATGATTTCTCAGTTGGAATTTCTTATCTTACATGTAACTAAAACGAGATAATTGTTTTTCAAGCATGTCTACTTATGCATTAAACTACGAAAACTGATTCGTACCACCAAAATAAGATCTCGAAATTACGAGTTCAGTTATATCGTTATGAGGATTAAAGCTTCCTTCTTATTACAGGCGAAGCTATTGGGCTATACAAGCAGGGCATAGGGTCATATATATAGATAGCTTTAATATGTTCGTAAACATACGAATGCCTCCAATTCTCTTTCTTAGCAGTGAACCTTGACCCTTAGTCTACACAATGAAATAGAACTAAACGCAATAGCTACCCAGAGTAAGTATAACGTCACAGTGACGTATATTTAATGAAGTTTGTATTGGTTTCCCCAAAAAACAACCGATCACACGTAATAAGCAATGTCTGTCATTTGTGAAGCATTGAAAAGCTGCAAATTAGAACTTATAAAAGAAAAAATAATAGTAAAAGAAAACAATATATAAATAAATATGACGAACCATCAACATCGGACGTTTCTTCAAGAATTCATCAGCAACATCTCAACCGAAATGTAAAGACAAAATTTCAAAACATAGGACAGTATTGGAATAATTGAGAGCATAGAAACATGTAAATGAACTTTTCACTGATTGCGTTAAAAGCAGATTTATTGATTGATTGTGTTAGTTGCTGTGAGTGTGTTATTTTAATAATATATCTGAAACAACAATTTTTGTATTTTAGATCAATAGGTTCTCCTCAAAGTGTCTCTTCTGTTTCTGATAAAAGTTTGTTATTCCCTGTATAACTGTAAAGCTATTGATTTCTCAGTCAAATATGTACTTTGGTATACGGGTATTCCATGTTTGTGATATCAGGTAAGTCGTAATAAAGAGATAGCCTAAATCCTAATAACGATTTAACTTAGCTAGAAATAAAAAAGATAATATATGTTTGTGTTCGGCTTTACCATAAAGTCTGACGTATATTTAATCGAAAATAGATACATGTTATGTTGATTCGTCCATTAATTAGCAATGTTTGTGTAATCCTCATATGATGGAGTACATGGTTTTGTTCAGCCTATATAAAATAGCCTTACGCAACGATAAACAAAAGTGAAGTGAATGCAAATATTGCTTATACAACAGGATGTCAGGAAATGTTTGTGTTTACTATAGCTATAAATGAATTGATTACTTTATTGAAACTACTTGTCTGTTTATCAAAGGCATTCACATTTACATTTTCCCAATAGATCTTTCCAATGTCGTTGTGGTTTTACAAGGTGCTGCAGTAAGTGAGTCATTAGATTTGCATTCACTTTACAAGGATAATTAACAATGAAATATTGATTTTACCACAAATACGTTTGCTGTTGCAAGAAGCTTGTGTAAATTTAGTTTTTAAATAATAAAAAATAAATAAAAAACTTACCAGAGTTTTTTATCGCAGTTATTTCAACCTGGCCATATGTTCTCCGGAATTAATGATAATATGTCACGTAAATAGCAAGTTTAGATATTTGAGTATTTGGTTATTATGAGAAAAGTAGAGTAAGGGCATGCGTAATAAAAGGTAGAATACTTCATACAGCATCTTAAGTATAACTATATTACTGGTGTTTAGTTAAGGAGGGTAAGATATGATAACAAATAATAACATGCTGAGGAATCTTTTTCTCTCAAATTCTTCAGACATACCAAGGAAAGTATGTATCACATGTAAACCCTCTCATGAACAAGACTCCGAACAGAAGCACTCGATGCATTATTTTGTATGCTCACTTCAATATATTGATTAATCATGTCTTGGTATAAACTTAAAAAACAATGGTAAAAGTTCACTTTATTTAAAATATTTGTTAAACTGTCAGTTCAACTTACGTTCAAATACTTGCTTTCGATGTCTTTTCTGTCCATTTGATTCCTTTTCATTGTTTATTTGATGCTGCTATCAGATGTTGTTATGCATGGTAGCTATAATAACCCTTTCATGTAGATTTTAAGGCTGCTCGCACCGATTTTCAGAATGTTAAATTTTCTTGACAGTTTTTTTTTCATATGTTTTTAATTATTTATAAAAATGATGAGAGTTTGCGATGATTATGAAGATTACTTTAAAGTTGATATTAAAACTGATCACAACAGTGTTACTTTTTAAACACCTTTTTTTTACTATTTGAATAAAACATGAAGTTATCGTTTAAGATTAGAATCCATTATTCTTAGCGAAAATATTATTTTTAGATGAGATAGTTTTTAAGAAAAACTGTTAAAAAACCCCGTAGATTGACTTTACCGTCAGTGTATACTTAAGTTAACCTCTAGGGAGCTATTTACGCAGTGCGTACGATTTTGCAAGTGCCTGCATTTATAGCATGAATATTGCAGTGTTTTTTTTGTATTTATTTTTTAAATCATCTTTATCATATTCATCTGAAAAGATTTCCAAATATATGTAAATCACTTATGCAAGTGACTACAACAAATTACTGATAACAATTCTGTTACTTTTCTGATTATTGCAGCTTTTGTATCTGCACTCTTACAACGTCGCTTAAGGATCTTCTCGTAGTGATATGAAACACTAAAGAAAAACCAAAGGTTTACAGAAAGCTCTAGTAGTCATCGGGTTGTAACAGTTTGAATATATACAATGTAGTTAAATTTAACTCGTTTCGTACCGTTGTCGTGTATCGACGACAAAACGAATAAATGTACTTCCTGATCCCCGTCGTCATGTACACACGGCAAAAATGAAATGCCCTTTCACTCCTGTTGTCGTGAAAACACGACAGTAGACTTCCGTGTGAGCGAAAGACAGTCGTGCTATCCAGTAAATTATCGGTAAAACCCGAATCCATCAGTTTTCGAGAACAAAAAGATCATGATAAATGCATATATAATGTTTCATAATGTGATTTTTTTTTAAAATCTCCTACAAGCAGTTGCGTTTATATTAAGCAGTCACCAATATTAACAGCATGGCAGGGAATGCATTTATTACGAACACTCGTAAATTGATCACCAATTATTTATAAAGAGTTTACCATTAATATTAATACCATACCCTAAAATATACTTTTATTTAGAAAACTAAACAACTTTGTAGCCATAATGGGGTAAAAAACTGTATTTTAAAGACCACGAATTGGATTGTTCATTGCCGAACACAAGCCGATTTCTCAGTAATAATCAGCAGTCAGTTTGTCTTAATGCAGCGAAAATGAAAATGTATGTTTATCAACAACGACATAAAACAATAACAACTTTGTCCACGGTTACCTTTTATTTTTTTGCTGAAGTAATACTTTGTCTAAATTGCGTTGATGATTAGCCATTATATGAAAAGCCTAGTAAAGACATCCGGTACGGATTGCAGGACGAAAAAGGTCACATTTTCAGATAGCATTAGACATATACAAAACGAAAATGTGTAATAGCATTAGTCATTTATAATAGCGTTAGACACTGGAATTATTTTTTCGAGATATTTCGGTAATTTTTTAAAAATCTAAATCAATAAATTGAATGAAATTCATTTTTATTAAATCAAAATCAATAAAAAAAAAATCTGCCAGTGAAAAATGTATGAAATCGAGAAAGTCTATCCCTGGGGAAAAATCTTTGATTGCAACAAGCACAAAAAATCCCTTGATATTGGTCAAAAGACACCAGGAGTAACAACGCCAATAGGGGTTGCATTATCAGGTTAAGTGGGAAATGGTGACCTTTTACAGGGCACACTATGTATTAGGCATTGGAGGCAAACAAAATAGAGATTATGGTCAACGACAACACAACTTCAAACGAAAACAACGGAGCCCAAACGCGCGTATCACAGCAGGGAGACTAAGGACAGAGATACACGATAAGTAGAGATAAGTACAAAAAGGAGAATTCAACTTCGATGAAAAGGAAATGGAAACGCGTAGACACGCAACATCATTAACACATAAAAACTAGAGGTGTGGTTTTACGATCTTGATGAATGTGCTGTTGTTTTACCTTATATTTGAACCCTAATACAATAACACCTCGCTATAATGTCATGAAGTGTCCACATAAAGTTTGTCTTTTGTATAGGGGTTTGACGATATATTGAAGGAAACGTAAAGAGGATCTCTTAAGAAAGAAGGAAAAGGGAACATTGTTATATATTGACGGTAAACGAGGTGGAAAATGAAACGAAGGGCATTCTATCGAGGTTTCACGGTACAAATGTGTCGTTAATGCGAAATTAAGACATGAAAAAACAGTTGAATTGTTTGGTCTGTTACAAAATACTGCGCAACCTTTCAACAAAAAACACAAGGAAAGTGAGTATGACTTGTTAAATACTGCGACAAATCAACATAAATATAAGATATATATGTTTTTATCTCCGTGATCATTATAGACCGGAGGTCTGTATGTATAAAGGGATGTTAACGTTGGGTTCATTGTAAAAACGGAGCTTCACTCTTTTCCACAAATAGAGAAGAGTTGTTCTGTGCAATCAACATTGGCGTGACCTGTCTGTGTCAACATGACACAGTGACCTTGACTGGAGTCGTCAGGTTGTCCTGGAGACCAGAGGGCGCTGTTGATCACTTCATCTCCGTCACTGTACTTCCACTGACCTGATACAAACATCCCGGACACGCAAAAAAACATGTCGTATATGCGTATATGTGTAGAAACATTTTTCTTAAAAAATAATCCTGCGTTACAAAATTTGTCAAAAGTACTGTTAAATTAACATATTCCAGGTGACATATCTCTAAACTACGCCTAAACTCAATACCGTGATCCGACGGAGCATTGCTTCCCATAGTCACGTAACCAACAGAGGACACAGAGGATTTGTCTATGATCTTAACGGTACTACTAAACATATCTTAGTTGATAACACAAGTAATCATGGTAGATATTCATTGTTTACAGTATAGTTCTCATTATGTAAAAAAATTATATTGTAATTTGATTGATCAATGTTTTATAAACATCAGATCCTTCCAGAGTCTAACCTAGCAGCAATATCGATGACGTTTATGTCAACATTCAAATAATTTCGTATTAAATGTCAGTATTTAATTGTGAAAGAGGACACTTTTCTAAATCGGTTATGGAAAATTATGTTGTAATTCATATAAAGCAGTAGATCATAAAAGCGTTAACAAATTAAAAACTTCATAATTAAACATTGCTATTATCGTAATTTATTTGTCTGTTTGCAATAAAATATGTTTATTTGAAAGGCTGGCAAAATTATAACTCCCATATTACAAACCCATATTACAAACGAATCATCTCCGGGGAGTGTTATTTTGTAAAAATCAAGCACTTGGAAAGACGTAAGGTTTAATTAAGTGAATACAGAAAAAAACATTATATATTGAAAGGACAGAAGGTGCCCACTTATTTGTTCGAGGAACCTTCTGATATGAATATTCCACGCCTGTGTATCACATATACCTGAATCACATTCTTAGAAAGAAGAATAGTTTCTCACTTGATGTCAATCTCTCGTGTACTATTGTATAACTCTTCGTAGCACTCGGCCACTTAATACATAGCCTTTCCATCTAATGTGGCTTCTAAACGGGGTATGATTGGCTATAAAGCGTGTTGATTTATTCTGTATTTTTTGTAATTCTCTGTACTATGTTGATTATCTTTAAACTCTTAAGTATGCAGATTTACGCTGTAATTTGTTGTTTTGCTGTACGTTTTCCCTGCTTTTTCTTTTCGAAAGGGCGAATTTCCGTTTGATGCCTGTGGCCCATTGTTCTGAAAGCACTTCGTGTTAGGGTGACCACCATTACAGCGAAGACATCGATGAACATAAGTGCATGCTGTACGTTTTCCCTGCTTTTTGTTTTTTGCTTTTTACTTTGTGATGTATTGATAAACGTTTAAGTTGATTTATCCTTTCTTTGGATTTACTGCCTCATGTTTGTTTATTCTTAATACATTGATGATTTACTTGGTTTTATGCTAATATAATCTGTTATATGTTTTATACTCTCGTATTTATTATCATTTACTCTATTGCATATATAGATATTACCGCATCACTTGCACTCTGCACCCCTGGAATATGTCAAGGCGAAATCGAAGGCTCAGTGTGCAACACCTAGTGGAAAGAATCTCGTGGTCGCGTAACAGTCAAATTGACGAGCTTTGAACCGAGTGTCGCTCCTCTGTAATCTTCAAAAAGACAGGTATCAGCCTAGTGATTGGTCAGGTTTTCTTTTTACCCAAGGCCAATCAAATAGCTAGCCGCGTGCCTTCAACGTTGCTATGACATATCCCAGGGGTGCAGAGAGCGTTTGTGAGCATAACCCATGGAGTATCGAGGTTGATATTACTGTAAGTTCCTGCTTAAGGATGGACACCTCTGAGAAGTAAAAAAATTCCTGTATTAAACTTTTTTTCTTATATGGATTTTTGGAAAAAGGAGTTAATGGCATAGTAGAAAATGCAA
>JAUMHH010137628.1:0-20611 GCA_032359455.1 Chlamys rubida
ACCCCTCATACACCTTTCCCCTTCATACACAATACCCCCTCATACACTATACCCCTTCATACACTATACCCCCTATACACAATACCCCCTTATATACCATACACCGTTATATAAAATATCCCATATAAATGTAAAGAACCGCCTCATACTCAATACCTCCAAATATACCATACCTCCTCGCACACCATACCCCCTCACACACCATTCCCCTCATACACCATACCCCCCATACACCATACCCCTCATACACCTTTCCCCTTCATACACAATACCCCCTCATACACCATACACCCTCATACACTATACCCCCTATACACAATACTCCGTCATATACCATACCCCGTCATATACAATATATCATATACATGTAAAGTACCCCCACATACTCAATACCTCCTAATATACCATACCTCCTTATATACCATAACCCCTTATATAAAATATCTCCTCATACGCAATACCCCCTTATACACTATACACTATACTCTCACATTCACAAACATATACCTAGCTCAGACAGAAATCAACCTTCAATACCAGCACACCTGTATGTTTTACTCAGACAATGTATCAGGCAATTGTAACGAAAAACATAGTCAATATCCACGAATCTAAAATTCACACCTGTATGAAAACAATCGGATAGCGCACATATGTAAGGACATGTATGCATACGTCCACGTATCGTGTACCACTGTACTTTGGCCATAAGCCAATAATATCGCATATATATATTTATATATATATAACCTATAGTAACATCAGTACGTTGAGCTATGTGTGATTTTCGGTTTGTATATATTTTTAAACTATAGACCACTTGGTTAACCCACCTTTCACTTTCGTTATCGGCGTATGATTGTGTTTTCAGCTGTATGACATCACAGGGAGCTGATAAGTTGTTACTATAACACACAAAATGGGTCCCTGTGTGTTACATGTGTAAGCATACGTATATAAATATGACCATTTTCCAAAACAGTTGCAGTGCCCCGTATATTATACATTTGTATTAATGCACGTGAAATGCACACACAGATATATATGCATTATCAAAGCATTAGGAACGTGCTGGATGGATATCATTGAAGAAGTTACCATGTTATAAACAACTGTATCTATATAAATAGATTTATCGCATAGTATACTGTGTTATCCAGTGAATATACCAATGTCATATTCTTTTGCGTATTAACCCATGCAATATGACCTATCAGCCCTGTGATTGGTTGTAAGTTTCAATTGTTTCAATTGTGACGTCACGCCTAGGACAAGTACATGACGTCACAGACTTACGCACTCGTTACACTGCCACAATTTGTCCAGATAGGCTTCGGCATTAACAAGGGGTTTGGCGATCAGTTGAGGGAAAGGTATAAGGAGATACCGAAGAAAAAGAGAAAAAAGGGCCTTGAAATATGTTGGCAGTAAGCGAGGTGTGAAATTGAACAATGGGCATTATATCGAAGTTTTAAACTGTATACTTATTATAGTTTGACAAGTAGCTCTGTTTACTTCTTAGTTGAATCAGAGGCGCAGGCTAGCAGCTTATAAATCAAATGGTTCTAAGCAACCTTGTATACTGCATTATATATGTTGTACACTGCATTATATATATACTGCAGTCAAAATTCTAAAATTACACCATGACGTCATCTCACAAGCGTTCAGACTTATAAGGAAGTCACTACAAAGGAGCGTTTATACAATGATACTTCCTACAATTTAATGGGAACTCAGAATAAAACTACTAAAAATTATTTTAAACACAAATATGGACGTTCACGTCGTTATTATTGACAATAATTTAATATATGGTAGATCTGTCAAAACGGTTCGTCAAGCAGGTTTAGCCTGACGACGTTTGCTGGTGTACAAATCGACACAGGGACTTGAGAATTTGCTACTTCTACGGCTATATTTAGACCTAAACTGATGTGTTCATAATACTATTACAAGTTTTAGGGGTTTAGATGAACTTTCGATAATCATCATTGGAGGGGTGGGGGGTCTTTTCTCAAAGTTGATCTAAACCCCTAAAAGTGTAAAAAATATTGAAATGTTACGATGATGACGATGATGGTGGCGACAGTAAAGAGTTGTAATACGTACCTGTGTCGGTAGAATCAATGAACGATCTTCCAACACGCCCGTCTCCTGATCAATAGCTACATTTCCTGTCGTCTGTGTGGCTAATGTCTTTATCTGGGGTGTTCCCGTGCACACTCTGCGCAACAGTTGTTACGTGTACACACATATACTTCGTGGAATCCAAGCGCTCACCTACTTTCACTTTCGATAACATTAAAAGTTTTTTACTTTCATTTTCTTTTCCCGACACTGAATGACGTCATAAGGTCACAGTGATGATATTATTGCTTTCTGCTTTCAGCCTAGCTGGAGTTACATTATGTGAATTTAACTAAAATCGTTATTACGATACTATCAGAATGCACTACCAGAAATAAATTTGAAAGATGTATAAACAGTTATGATCTTTTATATTTAAATATATTGTATAGCGTAAATGATCGATTGAGGTTCTTAGAACGAGAGGAGAAACTCTCCTCAATTAAAGCCGTTATTATTGTATTATTATTTGTGTTTTGCTATCTTCCGTGCGCAATACACTGTTAGTATAAGACATAGCTGATAATTAACTGTCATAAATAAAAATGCCACACACGGACTAACCGGTACCTAGCATATTATTATCACAGTACATATATATGTTGTACGTCGTATTCTTTGAACATTATTCTACTTTCACTTTCGTTATTTGGTTTTCCGAAATGACCCTATGACGCATATGGAAATCCTCACAATATTGTAATGTTATGTAGATTGTGTATATATTTTCTATTCCAAAAGTGTAAAACCAGCTGGCATACGTAATAAATCACGTGACGGACCACCGTATTTGCTCATGGACATAGGAGTGGGGGGGTGCCATGGGAGGGCATATGGAATCCTAGCTGGGTCTAGGAATGAGGCCAATATGATGGGAGGTGGGGGGGGGGGGAGAGAGAATTTTAAGCATAAATATCCAGGTTGGGGGGGTTTGGGTGTAAAGGGCCCATTTTGCCCCAATTGGCCCCCCCCCCCCCCCCCCTATCGCCACTCTCCTTAGAACAAAAATATATGGATTTAACTAGGGCAGAGGAAATAAAAATCTATTAAGATGATTATTTTTATATGAAATATTCACGCTGATACTTTGACCTTCACAAAAATATGGTTGTTGTGACCCAGTAATAGGTAAGGATCAACAAGGATTGATTTTCTAAATCTTGATTAGATTGAAGAGGCGATATTTAAGAAAATGTATTAATGTATTTACATACTATTTTATGTCTGGATACTATGTAAAATCTCGATTTCTTTTTTAATTTTATGAAAATTCAAGTATCACTTCCATTCAATATCACAATATTGCATAATGTTTGGATTACATTCTTTCCATTATTTTTTTTTTAATTTTGAAATATGTAATTATCCATTACCTGAGACATACATGAAAAAAACAAGTCAAGAATAGAGGACTTCAATAAAGGAGAGAACGGAAATATAAGGAGCATATTGGACAGACAGTGACACAAAATCTTAAACCAAGTCCCTTATGATACAATCTGATTAAAATCATATCCTACGTTCTCTACGTATCACGTTAGGATCTTAACAACCCCGGTTAGAGGTCATGTCCCGGTGACCTTTCTATCGTCCAATCAAATTATCGCTGGCAAAATTGTGCCAATGCTTCGATTCGATTGCCTCGCGATGGTTCGCATCAATATGATAAAATCCGAGAACAACCGAACGCAGTTTTTAGAAACAAAACAAGATGGCGGCGCCCACGGTTGGTGAGAACGTAGGATATGATTTTAATCAGATTGCTCCATATGATAGAAATGAGTATCAGACTTGAGCAAAGCTACTGCATGTACATTGCACTTACTGGTAGTAGTCTTGGTCAAGTCCGAGATATAATGACGCTATATTTTAGGGACGTTGAACCAATCGATTCCTGCACCTGCGTGCACAACCGGTTCGGGTAAAGAATACAATACATTATGTTTTCGTTCCATTATTTAATTTTCTTCTAAATAATATAAATTCCTAAGAAAAAATCTATACAAAAATGCATAATTTGCAACCAGCCAATATCTATCTCAACTCACTGGAGAGCATACAGCCGGTGCTGCCATTTCAGCGCTTACAGCTAGCATTTTACTAGCATACTACAATTCTAGCACTGCCCAACCACGTACTCATTTACAGCTGAGTAGACTGGAACAAGCGGAGCAAAGTATCTTTCTCAAAGAGACAACACAGTGCCGTGTCGTGACTCGAACCCGCAACCCTTCGGTCACGAGCCCGGCGTCCTACCACTAGACTACCGTGCCTTCTTGAAAGTTTTGACAACAAACTAGGATGTTTAATATAGTATTGCTTTTAGAACTACATGCATTTCGAAACTTTAGTTTTACCTTTTTTTTAACAGTATTGTTTTATGACAAAACAAAACAGCAAAGACTTCGTCGATTTGAATATGTATTACATTATACTTCGCATAAAAATGTATTTTCAGATAAATACCAAACGACTGATTCATAAATTACAATATCATCAGTTACATTTCTAAAATAAAAATCGTAATGGTTATTGACACTCGTGAGGTAGTAGGCCCTCCATGAAACATTCCACAGCCTAGGCAGCGCCATTAACATACACAGTACACAGCCTAGGCAGCGCCATTAACATACACAGTACACAGCCTAGGCAGCGCCATTAACATGCACAGTACACAGCCTAGGCAGCGCCATTAACATAAAAAGCAGTGTTGATTAACACGTTTAATTTACTGTTCATTAACGATATCACTCGATATCAAATTTACAAAATTCATACAAAAACGCACCGGTTTTGGCAAAGACCTACACAGTATATCTAAATTATAATAGAAAATTAAATGATATTGTAATATTTTATTAGTATGAATAGACAGTCACACTAACCAATTAATAGTATTATTATCTTAGTTTAGAGTCACATTCATCACACAATTATGATGTGTATTTTATTTTTATCTTCTATATCAGTTTTATCTGATTTAACAGTGACACGATGTGTTGTTTCTTCCAACTGTTAATGTTCCCACAAAAAAATGAAATAAAAAATGAAATGTAATTTGATATGTAAAAGTCTGAAATATTCAAAAACACTTATTAATGTTCGACATTTGTTCTATCTATCACATTAAGCAGCCTAGTTAACTACATCACTATCATAGCTGATCGGCAGGGTATCTTTGACCTCGTCCAGTTCCACATCAATTTCTCCATAAAGATCAGTAGGGATGATGGTCTCCTCGGACTGCTGTTCCAACCATCTTCTTCGCTAAATCGTAAAATATCTTTATGATTTAAACTTATTTTACTACCTCAAATAGTTTTTTATTATTAGATAAAGACAAAATAGCGTCCATGCTTCTATGTCTACTGAACTTTGCCGTGTGAACTTGGTTATTATGCTTTAAAAGAATAATGTTAAGGATGACCTAAATTAAATTAATATAATTTCCGGAGTCGCTTTTATTTTGAAATTTCCGAAATGTTTCTTAAATTCACCTCTTGCGACGCATTTAACTTACCGAACAAAATTCGTTCGAAACAAAGGTACTTGGGACAAAAAACAAAGTAACCAAATATGAAAAGGAAAACAAAGTGGATCTTTCCCCTGCCACACCTACACTTTTCCGATGTTGATATCCAGAAATGATAAATGCAGAGCACCAAAAAGAGAGAATAAGTGAGCAACTCTTTGCCAAAAAGGGAGAGTAAGTAAGCAACTCTTAGCCAAAAAGAGAGAGTAAGTGAGCAACTCTTAGCCAAAACGGGAGAGTAAGTTAGCAACTCTCAGCCAAAAAGGGAGAGTAAGTGAGCAACTATTAGCTAAAAAGGGAGAGTAAGTGAGCAACTCTCAGCCAAAAAGAGAGAGTAAGTGAGCAACTCTTAGCTAAAAAGGGAGAGTAAATGAGCAGTTCTTAGCCAAAAAGGGAGAGTAAATATAAGTGAGCAATTCTTAGCCAAAGAGAGAGATCTAGAGTAAGTGAGCAATTCTTAACCAAAAAGGGAGAGTAAGTGAGCAACTCTTAGCCAAAGAGAGAGAGTAAGTGAGCAATTCTTAGCCAAAGAGAGAGAGTAAGTGAGCAACTCTTAGCCAAAAAGGGAGAGTAAGTGAGCAACTCTTAGCCAAAAAGACGTCTTTTGTTCTTGCTTCACCGATAAAATAAAAATGAAGAATACTCCAAACCGAAAAAACACTTTTAGAGTGGCGCTCATCTCCTTGATCTCAATGGTTACTTATCAATCGCTCAGACGACTATAAAAGTTGGAGTATTACTCTGTCAATATGACATGAGTGACGGCATACATGTACCCAAACACAACAATAATCAGAGAAATTTCATGACAACTGCTTACAATTTTAGAATGTAAATTTGCACATACTCAGAGTGTAAGTCAGAATGACAATAAATAAAATATCATGAAATAGTTATATAATTAATATTATATTATTATCTAAGATGTTTAAAGAATTCCTTCACGTAATTGTAGTTAGGTGCTGTTAGAAAGGCAGTAATGCATTTCTGGTGTTAAATGGTGGAATATTCAATAAGGTGCAGCATTCGTAAACTATGTATTTTAATAAAAAAAACAATCGAAGATAATATATGAAGCTCAATATATTCTTTGTGTGTATGTAATATTTACCTTGTCAAAATCGACCCCAAACTCTAGCCACCGACGAGCCTTTTTTGGAAGGAAAGGAAACAACTGGTCCCCAATAGGTAAAATGTATCTCACATCGACTTCATCTGGTGGTGGATAACCTAAATATCAAATTAAGTAAGGTTCTACATTGAATACGATATCTATGTAAGACATATCAAGGAGTATTATGGGGCCATAGGGTATACACTGTATACCTAAACTAACATGTTTTCATTATATACCATATGACCCCAAAATAAATCTTTGCTAACCTGTATGATTTAATTTTAAAGTCAGACATCATTGATTTGTTCAAAGCAAATGAGTGTGTATAAATTATTTAATATTGCTGATAAACATAATAAATTTACACAAAAACACAACATTGCGGTTTTTTTCATCGCTGGGCAACTTCAATCAATCAGAAGCCAGAATGATAAATACTATGTCATTTAGGTGATACAATATTGGTTGAATAGCCATAATCAAATTATAGCATTCTCTATCGCGTTACAAGGTCATTAACGTTTTACAATATTTACATTATGAACATATTATATGTTATACGTAATAATTATTAGCGATCTCTACAGCAGTGCAAGGAATATGCGCTAAGCTATAGTTATTTTTGTGACGTGTAACTAACCGTTGAAATATAGAAAAAAAAATGTCATATATCTCAAATATTCGAAATTTAGACAATGTTAATATAACGCCACTTGCGATTTGGCAAGGTAATATAGTTTATATATAGTTTATATATAGTTTATAAATAGTTATATTTGTATTTTATTTTCAAGAAATTATAGAAACTGCAAGTCAGCCTCGGTGATCAATAAGTGAATTTTGCTTCTATCAGAGTAAATTTGAAATACATTGAAAAATTGGTCTGGACAATTCGTTATCAGTTCAAACGAAATTACGCCTCGGGTTATTTTGAGATACTAGGTTACTCTGTGTAATATACAATGGTCCGCCCGCGAGTTCTCGCGATGAATGTGAAACTGTGATCTGTGCATCAGATTTGTAGACAAATTAGTTTATTCAATTTCATACATATTGATATATCTATGGTAAGTCATCCATTTTCAAAGGTAGATCTGTATAAAATTACTTATAGCAGAGTCATATCAGTTAGTTATGATAAAAAACAGTATGGCAACTATTTCCAAATTGCTCGTGCGCGGCTATTCATGCGTGCTTTCTGCCATGTGCAATAATCACTCGGCTACATGCATTTCTTACAGTATATGTATAGATTTAATCGGAATCCTTCGCTAGTTATATAATGTCTGAAACAGATTGACATGCTCTTATTTGCATGGAACAATAGAGATTATATTGAAGCATTTATTGTTCGTATTCTGCCTTATAGTTGTCCTAAAGATGCATATACCCCTATTCTATTTTTGTACATTTTTATACGCGTTGAAAATACATATTTTGACTAAAAACACTATGATTTATTTCTCATGTATTTGTGTCAACATATTAGAGTGGCTTTCTACGCGTTATAATGGTCCGGCGTGTTGTTCATTAGCAAGATATATTTATAATATATACTTGTTTCTGCTATAAACAACTCTCTTATTTTCTCTAGCTGCTGTGGGAAAATGCAAATTTTGAATATGCTTTGATCATTTGATTTATTCCACAAACACACAGACACACATTATTATATAACCTTTGATCAAATCATTTAAAAAAAACATATAGCTTAACTATCATTCTTTTGAAATTGGATACTCAAATAAAACAACATTTGGTAATTGTTATCCTTTTATTTCCTGCTCATTTAAGGAGCTACAAACGCTTAACTACAAAATCTCAATATACAGCGAATAAAGTTGATTAAACTTTAATATCGTTCCAGAAGAACATCAATTATTTATAAAACGTTTACGTTGTATCATACTTCATGTCATTACCTGTCAGCAGGCTTACGGCAGATCCTAGCACAATCGTCAATAGTAGCCCCACGGCCCCAAACCATCGAAACGAGAGGGAATATAACTTGTCAATACCTTGTCTAGGTTGTAGAAAAAAGAAAGGAAAGAGTTAATGACAAATTATCACCGATTATATACTGTATACCAGGATTTTTTGCGGCAAATAAAATGTTCACTCTTCGCCAAAATAAACCATATTCGCCTCGTGTTAGTATCGCCTCCTCATTTAATAACATTGCATACAATATTGTTTACTAATGTCCCTTTAATGCTAAATTCATTATGTAGGGCGAAAGAAACGTACATGTAAAGCAGCGTATACAGGTAACCCAGACTGTGACACAAAACGCAAGTATAAGTTTGAATCATCTTGAATTTATGACGTAATTATTGTTAATCATTCGATGTTCTAATCGACATTTTAATTGTATATACACCATCGATATATAAATCACATTTTCATATTCAATACACAATATGTGAGGTAATTACGCTTTGATGGTATCGAATATTTCCATTTCCTGTTGGTATGTCGCTATTCGTGAAGCTGTGTTGCTAGGATGCGAGGGATGCCAAGCTGATGAGTTGTAGTAAACAGTTGAATTAGTCATCATAGTTGTGTTTGTGTAGAACGTCAAATCCAGGAAGCATTGATTTGTTGGGTTTGGTGGTAGCCACGGTTCACTTGGTTTAGATGTGAAGAAGTTCTGTCCAAGGGATATCCAGAAAACGAATAGCATCGATATTACCCCGCCGATTAAGACACCCTGTGAAACAGAAAACATTCTAAAATTGCATTTGATAAAATGAGTTATTTAATTGGTTGGACGCCTTATATAAAACGTTTCAATAATTTTAATTGAACCAGAACCATTCTAGATGTGGCGTGATCAATGCAAGGGCAGTTCAGTATATATGAGTTTCAGTTTCATAGAATAAGTAAGAGTTTTGGGAACTCTAATAAACATAACTAATTTGAAATTATTGTATATCACTTACGTTATCAATGCTGTTGAAATTTTATAAAAGCTGACAAAATAAACCTTTTCAAAAGAAGAAAAAAAACAAGACATAAAGCTTACATGTTTTCCTTTACCACCAGTCCATGACGTATACCATTGATCTGCATGATTTCACAATGGCTGCTATAAACACGTTTGTGATGACGTAATAGGTTTCTCAACAGTCGTAATGGAAATGAAATACCGTTCAATATGATTATATTCAACAATGTACAATTATTCCTTTGTAGTGATGAAAAAAGAAATCAACATGAAAAGATAACACCTATATCACGCATGTGTGAATTTTGTAGTACAACCCACCTTTTTAGTTGCCCATGGACAAAATATGGAAAAGAGGAACATGCCGGAGAGAGGACCCCCGAAACAGGTAAGTATTGAACCACCTATCTGGAAAATATATGAAACTTTAAATGAAAATCAATATTTGTAAGAAAGACGATATAAATGGTTCAGTAATATCAAAGGTTAAATCTTACATAACAATGTATCCTTAAGAAAAATGATAGTTAAACATAGGCCTAATGTACAGGTAATAGTTTTACTGACCACAAAGTTGACCAATAATACAGAGTAAGAGATTGGCGACAAAGACATCAAAAGGACAGTATCAGCGCCGATGCGTAGATTGAATCTTATGTGAATGTAGGATGCACAAGGCAATAGTATAAACAAATACCTGAAAGTACCACAAAGCTGTTGCAATAAAGCGTATCACAACAACTGACGACGTATGTAAACAATTCCACATTATTATTATAGAGTAATGCATCGTAATGTACAGAAATATGTTATGGAAGGTATTGTGGTGAATTTCGGGAGAGTTCTCTGCCTTGGACCGTGGACCGCGCCGGTACGAGATCTCGTCGAGCTACGCAAAATCCTCGCTGTGACGTATTGGCGCGGTCTCTTTATATCCTGACATTCGACAAAAACACACGTGAGTGATTTTCCTTCGCTTATTCTAATAGATTTTGGGACTTGAGAGCAGTTCTCATCTACATGTTGTGACGGTTTGTGATAACACACCAAAGTCACGATAGTACCTTGCAGCGATTTTATTATATTCTTTTTAAGTAATATTTACCGACATGTTCAGTCAGGAAATGACCGACCTCAAGATTTACTTATAATAACGCAATAAGATATTTTGTTTAAGTCAAAATCTACCATATTCATGAAATATTGTATTGTGTACATGTACGTTATTTGTTCACTATAATTCCCGGAGTCTTTCTGCCTTCAACCCATGAACAAATCCTTGTTTACGTCACAACCCCTGAAGCTGTAGTTGTAAATGTCGGTTACGAAATGAAGCAACAGATTTACATAAGTGTATCAACATTTTTTTCCTGTTGATATTATGTATGTTTAAATAAAACAAAGCTTAAGCTAAACTAATTAAAGAATTGTTCTGTTTGTATGATTCCTGTTTATACTGTCCCAGTTAAACTTTTGCCCTACGCCGATAACATACATATCATACATATCGATGTAATGATATATTCCCCTTCTTGCAGGAGGCGAGAAAGGCAAAAGTTAAGTTGCGGCGAAAATTTCCCTGTATAAAATTGTACATTCTCCTCTACCTGACTCATAGATCCCGAAACATTGGCTATCAACGCTGTAATAGTGACAGACATCCCTCCGTAGAAAAAGACTGAAACATGAAACAATACTTATTGTGAACAATTAAAAATCACAGGTATTATTAAAGAATGTGTTGATATTTCATGAAACTATAGGGACATTATTTTGTCGTATTGTAAGTAGACGATATCGTTTGCTTACTTGAAGAGTGACCGAGTCTTTAATTGAACGACATGATTGATTGCGACATTATAAATAAACAGCTTTCCACCAATTTTTGACAGTTGATTCAGTAATGCATGTACCCACTTAAACTATATAGTGAATATTTGGTAATATTTATCAACGAAAAATATTATCACCAGAAAGCATAAGTTGCAATGGCAAATCAGAAGAAAGGTCAGAAAAATGTTTCAAAAAACCACTTTATTATACATTAACTTTACCTGATACTTTGGCAATCGCCGTGGCTTTTCCATCGGACATGTCCTTATATCGGGGTTTAATGAAGTCTTGTACTGTCTGA
This sequence comes from Chlamys rubida, assembly GCA_032359455.1. Lineage (NCBI taxonomy): Eukaryota > Metazoa > Mollusca > Bivalvia > Pectinida > Pectinidae > Chlamys > Chlamys rubida. The sequence continues at coordinate 11,861 of JAUMHH010137628.1, forward strand.
GCACTTAGACAACTCAGTCCAGATGAAATTGTGCTGTAAAACAGATATTCTAATTCATTTGAGATGTAACACGACATTTGATTGGTCAATCGAAATAATATATACCGTCCACAAATTTCTCATTTGCATATGAAGCCCGGATGGCGATTGTTAATGGAGTCATTGACCCCGACTGACCCTGACACTTCATGAAATTAATTATTAATGACGTCACGAACAAAAGCATGACCCCGCAAGGTCAACGTAATTCTGTCTCACTTTGAATATCCCTGACGTTACCATTCCACGGAGGAGTGAACCAGAATTTGAAGAAAACACTCAAAAATATCTTAACATCGTCGTTTGGTTTGGTTTGGTTTGGTTTTGTGGATTATATGAACTAGAACGTGGATAACCCTACTGTACTTTTATTTTTTGCGGCGGTATATCGTAATTATACTTACTCAAATACCTGTTTTACTGGCTCAGCTCCGCGTTGCCAAAACAATTTAATTTGCGACGGTATAATCACGATATACCGCCGCAAATCTCAAAATACAGTAGGTACCAAGCCTGTGTCCTAAACGTATCCGTTTACTTTATTTAATTTAATTCAATAGTATAAACCCGTACCAGCCAATTTGCTTCTGGATATAAATCATAAGTAAACATTATTCTTTTGATATCTTTTATATATTCAACTTCCAAATATATTAGTTTGTTTAATTATATCCCAAGAAAGAACGTTCGACTGTCGTGTTATTACAATTCGAAAAATGATACGCGCTTGTTCTAATGTTGACAAAAGAGGCAACTGGCGTGTGCAGGGCATTAACACCAGGTCTTGCATATAACATAAATGTCTATATATTTTAGTACACGATTACACACTAGTCACCCTTTTAAGTATCGAAATAATCACTCGGGATACAGATATACATTATCTCTGGTCCGTCGGCCAGAAAATCAACAGTGTCCGTTAACAGTCATTATGATATAATGTATAAATCACCACTGTTGAAGTATTTTATGTAACCTACCTTAACGAGGCACTGAACAAAGAAGCGAGGAACAGCCCAGAGAGTCCAGGAAGACCATGAAATATCCTCACCACCATGTGGGGTAGCAACTGGAACAATTAAGCAGAGGTACCTTTTTTGTTGTTTAATTTCAAACCTTAGCCCAGTTCGTAATATAAACTTATGTGCTTTTGAAATACATTTTAATCAAATCACAGGGATTTTAAATCATGCTTACACTTACAATGTCTTTCTGAATTAAGCTCAAATAGCAATGATACCAATGACGTTACCAATTATTCATTTTGACGCGAAGACGCAATGATTTTTATTAATTTATACATACCTGATTAGCATTCTTTATCTGACCTGATTCAATGGGATCGCAGCCGACGACATTAAAGTAGGCAAACATCACTAGACCTTCAATATTGACTATAAGGGCGATAATGAAGAAGGCAGGAGCAGCAAAATACATAATTCTGAAAGTAAAAAAGTAATAAAACATGTACGCTTTCCCGTTTTTACCTGGTTAGATAACTCGACATAGCATGCAAACAATATGATTTATATGTAGGAAAAAGATAATATCAGTTTAAGTCCAAAAGCGACAAAGGCAATTTCATATTCACGCTTGTCATTATAATAAAAGAAATCGTCGGATATATATAATTCTTGCCGATAGATAATGTCATAAACCGCCACATTAGCATAAACATAAACATAAGGATTCTTGACCCACGTACACACATAGTAACGAGCCACATGTCTTTTCCTTTGTCATTATATTCCTTCAGATTTTGTGTTAAATTCTTCCTCTTTTGTTAAACATTTTCCTGACCTTGTGGTACGTCCCATTTCATTTGGATATTTTTGTCAGGATTGTGATACAGAGATCCAGTGAATAAGGGGATATTGCAAAAATCCGGTGATATTGCAGTCCTACATGTAAAACTAATAGTTTTTGCGCTGATCTAATAAGTGGATAATCACTCTATTTGAGACTATTCGGACGTTTCATTATAATTGATGGTCATTTAGATCTGCTAACAATATTGACATTATTTAATATCCGACCTAGTGACATAGCTGTAACCAAGGTCTAGATAACGTTGGAGGTGCCAGGGATAGGAATTTTGAAGGAAAACATTCAAATTTATCAAACGCCGTGGAAAGGGTCTTCTTACCGTTTGCCTTCTTGTAAAGTCTTAACGGAACTTATTCTCTGAACCGTTGCCTGGTTGAATGCCGGGCCGAAGCCCGCAAAATAATACCCTAAACATAGTGACCAGACCGTCTGTCGAACTGTCGGGTCTGGATCAAATCTGGAATTGAAATGATAAGAGTTACAAACCTCAACGTGTCGTTTAACATCTAAAGATTCAGTAATAATATAATATTAATATAATATTGATAATAATATATAACATTTGATATAGCGCCCTACCTAGCTACAATAAGCCACTCTAAAGCGCTTTACAGTACATAGATATGCAATTAATGCAATACGCATACAAGATCATAGTTAAAACACATGTTATTTTTTGGACAAGCGTTAGACATTATACACTCGGATGTCCCCATTTTAGTAAGCTATGAAGCAAGAGTATCATCAAAGGGTTGTCCCTGAAGTAATCCACCAACAGAAATAAAACATTAATTGGTCACTCTGTTGAAATATCAATACAAGGCCTCCACACAACGTGATCGCTCCAAAAAGTCAAAAATATATTTATTTAACATGAATTACATCCTGCTCATTGACTCACTAATGCAATAGTTGTTTAACGTCAAATGGCTTCCCAAGCGAGTTGCCAAAATTCGGCCGATACGGGGAGCTTTCCAATTAAGCGAACAATTTCTAAAGTTAACAAAAGTATGGCAGCTTTATAATCGTTCGCGCAGTAGATAATTGTACCGAGTATTCCTATCTATAGATATACTGTTCAAAAATAGTAAGCTATTGTGTAACTTGAATTGATATGATATTCGTCGCAGAAACACAATTAAAGTTACGAAGCAAATACATTTTGATGTTCGTGTCACTACCCACTTACTTGAAATAATTGAGTCTAAGATTTTCGTAGTTAATTTGGAACACCTTTCCGATGTTTCCTACATCCATCGTACCCTATAACAGGAAGAACCCGATACCAGTACCAGACAGAGAAATACGACATACGTTATATAAAGTTCCAGCATTATCTATAATAATAATAGTCAATAATAGTGATCTGACTTCTATCAGTGTATAAAGGTAACAAAAGTGGTACACAGACAATTGTTGTCAGAACTAAAAATAAATATAATAATATTACGGAAGGCTTAATACGAAAAATCTTCAAATGACAATATATATAGCATTTGATTAGTATTCAGAGTAATAAAACAGCCATATCAATTGATAATGCATACTAACGATCATTGTGACGTAATGATAAACATTATTTTATGGTATCATCAAATCGCGGTGAATGGCTAATTTAGCTGTTTTTTCCTCAACATGTTTTACTCATTTTGGTTCCACAAAATGTGTTACTTAGTCAATAAGGCAAATATGTTATTACGTATATGATTCGATCTATTTTCTATATTATTCATGAAATGTTTAATTCAACGAATCAAACATACATTATATATAGAAATGTTTACCTTTATGATAACAACAATCATTCCTAGGGTCATAATGATACATTGTAATACATCCGTCCATACGACCGCCTTGATTCCGCCCTGTACAGAGATATAATAATACATTATAAAACATCTGTCTACACAACTGCCTTGAGTACGCTCTATACAGAGATATAATAATACACTATAAAACATCTGTCTACACCACCGCCTTGAGTACGCTCTATAATAAATATCTACACAAAGGTCGTTTGGCGTCTGAATTCATTAACACATCCGCCATGAACCAACATATGTAATAAGATAACGCTACCGGTCCGTCTACTGGACCGCCCGTAATCCGCCCTGTACAAATTAATGATAATACAAAACCATATTCAAGCGCGACTTGGTATATCCCAATGCTCATCTGCACCGCATAAAACATTTACCATCATTGAATTAATAAAGAAAATTATATAATGATTTATGTTTTATCAAGTTCACTTCGGTAAACATTTATTTAAAATGAATGGAAAGTATTGAGAAAAACATTTATCACACCCTCAACAACATGAGAAAAACTTTATTTCCCCGATTGTCCAGTATTTATATCATAGTCTTAATTATTGTCTTACAAATACAACATCAGGTTGGGGTCTATCCGTCGCATACTTCAATACTCACGTTGCAGTTATCATTGTAATAGCCTGATTAGTTCCCTGATACTATTTCTAGCACATCACGTGATAAAATGCTAACTATTCATTGGCTGTTGATATAGATTCTATGTTTTTAGTCATTGAGCAGCGATGTGAACAGATACGCTCTCCTTGACAAGAAGGTACTTCGTTTTCTAAACAGGTGCTATGCTCATAGACAGCAAGCGTTTTTCAAGGAGGTATTTTTTTTATTTTTTTATTTTTTTTTATTTTTTATTTATTTTCTAAAATTTTATGACGTAAACATATATATATTTATACATACAATGTACATGGGCGTCCCGAATCGCCTTTAAATAATGTACATATTGTTCAAAATATTTGATCACGTATCAGTATTCGTCATACATATATATTAACAACAGTATGAATTCACATTTTTGATATAAAAAATAAACTTCCGGATATTCTTGTCTGTACTCTATTCTAATTATTATTACAAACTGATGTCCGGTTTGAGTCACGATGGTGAACAGACTTCGCACAAACAAAACTAGGAGGTACTTTAATGTGACGAATGAGTGGTGTCATGTCAGATAAAGAGAATTTTAAAACAAACATTTTGTCATGTTTGTGTTCAATGAAAGTTCAGATATTCAATCAAAGCTGTCATCTGGTATACAAAATACAGAAACACCTTATCATTTGACAACAGTTCCATTTTATCTGACCCATTGAGTATAGTTCTAGTGACAAGTCATGTACACAGTTCCACCAGGATAACGCTTACATTCATATAAAGTAACGCTTCTTACTATAGAGGTGTAAATAATGGCAGCTCCTGCTACGGAGAATACAGAAGCCCAGAATGGAAGGTCCGTCACTATATACAATAAACGAAATATTGAAATATGTTGCAAAACAAAAAAGGTTTAAATTTCTAAATACGTAACTGGTAAAACATACAATCAAATTTTGGAACAGTTGAGATGATAGAAACTAATCTCTTATACTTCAATTGCACGCACCACACATACCATACACGTATAATACGTAGATACACACAATAACATATACTCAGTCTAGCTACTTATACAGGTGCTGAAGAGCACGCATTTGGACACATATCCTGCAATCACACAACCACACAATGCACAGAAACACATCAATAAATAACTTCACTGCAGTCATCATCCTAGATTAAGATCAAATATACACATGCAATACACTCAAAATCCATATAAATTCCCCTGAACACCATCATCACTCACATCCTAAAATCGTAAGCACATACACCACACATGTTATACCATCAGAATGAAGACTGGTCAAAATAGTGCATATTCACTTTTTCAAGTGGATTCAACAACGTCTGTGTTGATTTAAGTGAAACAGGGAATGCTTCTTATTGTTGCAATCTTAAAATCAGTGTTGATGCTTGAGACTAAAAAGTCGAAATATTTCACAAAGAATCTGAGCAATTAGAAAAGTACACGGCCGAGCCCTACATGTAACACACTCTACAATGGCTCATTGTGATTTATTCTGTTCCAGTCGCACAATGCTTACTAGCTAACTTTTAAATACGGGAGACCTTGTGGAAAATCGTTGCAAGTGCATTGTTTTTCGAAAAAGATGAATGCACAATATACTTGTCATGATCAGGTAGTAACTTCAGTACCATACATTGCCGACTTGATCAAATACACTGTAACTAATCGGTATACACGATAAGGTAGTTTATAATCTGACGAATCTAGTTTGCACGCTTGTGTCAATTTCACTAATAGTTAAATGCTTACCTGCTTCCAATGCTATAGCCGGGCCATACAGAACAATACCCATGTAAAATAGCTAAAACGATAATAAACATCATCACATAATTTACTTAATTGATCAAAGGATCTAAAGATATTCATGCACAAAATTTAACCCGTGGAAGATGGAAGAAAAGTCACGAAAGGAACGTAAAAAATGTGTTATCCTTTCGTATGAAACTGTCGAAACCTAATAATACGGATAACATATACAATACATTTGATAAGATACGCTTCGCTCGAGACATCGTTTTAAAATTTCATACATTAAGTATATTTAATTAGAAACAATTGAAAATGCAACAGAACGTTATAAGCTGTGTAAATCTGTGTAGACAAATCATGTATCCTTTATTTTTTTATATTTGCCACATAAAATAGTTCTTGGAAAATTGTCATGTCTTCAATCAGGTCATGATGAATATTTTCTTATTTGTTGTAGTTAGTTTCAAGAAGTTGAAGTTATCAAGATCATATATACGCCGAATTGAAAATACGAATTTCAGTAAATGTTAAAAATACCTTCCCAAAGTTTTTCACAAATTTCTGTCCACTGAGAATAATTGAAATTAAACACAATTCTGAAAAATGTTTTTGAAGGACTGCAACCAAAGATAATTTGTGTGTTAATTGTTAAGTTCGCCGATTGAACCACTAGCAAACCGATTCCGTTTCCGGAACATTAGAAAACATATATTTTATATTTACTTACGTTTCTTTACATGCTGCCGTAGAACTTATATGGATATATCACATACAATAAGTATACAATGTCCTAGGTAAGTTAAAGAGTAATAGAAAAGAGTCAAATTTCATTAGAAACTAGAATTTAATGCTAATTAACTTAGCTATCGGCGATATCTTCTTATATTTGTTTCCTTTTTACAGTGAAAGAGTTTCTATATTAAAATACGTACGTAATACAAAATCCCAATGATCGTGCCCAAGTTACGGGGTGCTTTGCTTTTGTATCGAAGCTCAAAATACTGAAAAAAAATAAAGATTTGCCATCTTTATTTAATAACACATCATTGTCATACATTGCAAGATTAAAGCTCCTTCTTTTGATCTTAGTTACCAATATCACGTTTTTCGATATTTATTTTTTGGGGGATTGTTGATTTTTTTGGCGAATCTCTGCTTGACGCATGACTATTATCTCGTAATGCCAACGTAGATATGAAATGGTTAATATAAATATGGACATTCTAAATTTTATTTTGAATTTTTGCAATAGGTAAATGCTTACCTCATACACACTTGTAAGTTTGAGTGGGTGAAACATAGGTACTACTATTCTAACGGCGGTCAACGTGGCCAGAAAGTACCCAACGCTTGTCCAAAGAAGTTGATCGCCGTAGATATAAATTTCAGCAGGGTAACCTAGCACCAGTATGGATGACTCAAAGGAAACAACCAGGGAAACGGCGACCGGTAACATCTTCAGACGACGATTCCCGACCAGATACTCCAAGGTAGTCTTCTGTCCCCCACCGGAACAGGCGGAGTACACACCTAGTGCAATACGTTATCGTTATTATATTAATGTTTATCTAAAGCTTGAATACAAATACAGTCGAATCTGCTCAAGCGACCATCTGTATTAAACGACCATCTGTTTATGCGACCACTTTTCATTCCTCCCGACCGTTTTTACTATGTAATTTAACTGTATTAAGCGACCATCTGTCTAACGCGACCAGCGACCACCCATTACTGACCCCAAAATTACGTTAAAAAACACATTTATTACATTTTAGCGACCATGCTTGACGAAAATATACCAAACGGTCGTTGAAATAGTTGTGTAACTCCAAGTTTGCGACCGTCACCATTTGACGAAGGGCTACTTCACGGTCTTTTCACCAAGTTCAGTGAACAAATTTGACAAAACCAATTTCCAAACTTAGAATTATTCATTGATGTGCAGAAACAAATAAAAAGACGTTTTTCTAACTGCCGTTATTGTTGATTTAGCAGTGAAAATACGGACTGACATAAAAAATGTATATATTTAAAATAAAACAAGAGAACAATGACGAGGAGCCCGAGGTAAGTAAATTAGAGGCGGCACGGTACACATGTAGCAGAGGAGGGATTTATAACCACAGTCAAGTTCGTCAGAGGAATAGCATTCCAGATCAATGTTCTAAAGTCTCTGATGACTGCTAAAACAGTAAACTCATTCAAAAACAGACTAGAGCTTAATGTTCCAGCTGGAATTGGGACTACATTCTTCGTCGATTGAGCGATACACTACTTAGAACGTTACGTAACAACCAGACGAAAGCAAACATAATGCGTTATAAAGAACCGAATTTATAAAATAGTGGACAGGTTATGCCTTATTTATGTTTTCATACCGAGCGATGATGTATATGAGTATATTAATAGAAAATGTTTGTAAGATAACTTGCACTTTCAATGATAACGTTAATTTTAGATATAATTGCTCATACATATCAAGGTCAATATTAATTTACACTAAATTGTAAGCACTGAAATAGTTTAGTTTACGCACACTAAAAGGAAAGTAACTCCTATTGAACACTCGGTGGTTTATTGCGCAAATGCATGTACACTGTCGTGTACCCGTTACGGATTGGTCTTTTCAAGATGGCGGACCGAGATCGTCACAGAAGGTAGGTTGTCACTTTAAGC
>JAUMHH010137738.1:0-39776 GCA_032359455.1 Chlamys rubida
CAACAGATCCCGTCCCCCCTAAGGTCTGCAACATTTTCACTATTTGGTAGATCATTTGCAGGTCCGAGGGTAACTTGGATACGAGTATTTGTTCATTATCCATATGTATAGCTATATAATAACATAAATTACATGCTGTCAATAGTGGCATCTACCCGCTTACGTCGCTGTTTCTCCAAATGATAGGCAAACGTCCCCTCCGTTTCATCCGGCTCCCTCTCCTCCTTATCCGGTGCGCCATACGGCCTAGACATAAAGCCGTACCTATCCTCGTCATATATATGATCCTCTATGTCGGTATCAACGTCGTTTTCCCCGTCCTTGTAGATTAGCTCCGGGTAGGTGCGAATAGTATCTCGACAGTTCTTAAATACCTGGTAGTACGGCTTCCCGTCAGGAGCCTCAGATAGCCAATACCGCACTCTATCTAGCCCCGTGGGGCGGTTATTATCCCCTTTCTTTATAAAGATATCATGCTCATGTTTTGCCCAATACTCGTTCATCGCCTCCATAACCGACTCACCTACGCCGGTAACAGAGCGGGGTTTGCGCGATGCCATAGACGGGTCGCCCACGACGTAGTCTATTGTTTCGCCGGCCGACTCGCGGGCTATCACCTTTGCTACGTTCACGTCGGTAAAGGTCATCTTCTCACGTTGTTGAAAGTCCTCGGCCGATGCTAGCCCCTCCTGCTCCCCGTAGTACAGCTCGCGGTATTTCCATATACGGTTAAACTTTATTCCGTCAGGTGTATAGGCGTCTATTACCGCCTTCCAGCCTATTGATACCGGCTTATTACCACCCCAGTCTATAGATATAAACCGTACCGCGTCCTTAGGAATAGGCACAGGCTCCATAACATGGTACTCCTTGCCGTTTTTAGTAGCACGCCAGTCGAATACTTGGCCTGCAAATATATCCCAATCCCCGTCCTTATACGCACGACGTAGATGGTCGGGTAGGTCGTCTAGTTGTTTCACGTAGCCAGGATCGGCGTCGAGTAATGCCCTATTGTCCTGTACAAATGCCTGTACAAACGTGAAATCGTCCTCATTCTCCCCCTCCTTAAAATCACGGTCTACAAATATACGTTTTACCCATCCATGGCCCACACCGCCCGGATTGCCGGTTAGTAGCACACTTGGCTTACCACCGGCGGCTATAAACTCCTTGTTAGAGGTACGAACGGAGGTGCGTAGTATTTTAAATACCAACTCCTTATGCTGGGTTATTTCGTCAATAGATAGATCCTCATATTCCCGTCCTTGGTAGGTAAAGACGTCATCCTCGTTCTTTAGGTAGGAAAACTCGGTTACCGATCCGCCGGGCCAATAGATAGCCTTTTCGCTTTTGTTATACCACGTACGGGTAGCGGGGTATTCTGCAAAGAATTTGCGTATATGGTTCGAGAGTAATTCGGGGTAGGACTTACGGACTATTAGGCCGCGTGTGCCGGGATATTTTAGACGGCGTATAACCTCACGGGCACGAATGAGATGGGACTTACCACCCCCCTTTGCGCCCCCGTAGAACGTTACCGGGTTATTCTCCGCTATCTTTAGCGCTTGGCGTTGTTTCGGCTGTAGGGATATCGTCAGTTCCATAGTCGGTTATTATTACCTTTATATCGCCACTATGCTCCATTTTCTGATTGGGCATACCATCGGTATAATTCCATAATGTTCGCAGTACCTCCTTATCACCGTCCTTGAGGATTTTGTTAATAGCCATAGCTACGATGGCATCCCATGCACCATCGGTACTATCGAGTTTTTCATGGATAAGCTCAGTTAGTGTCTTTCTTTTCGGTCGTCCCTTAGGATTCCCCGATACACCTGGTGCAAAAGTACCGTCCTCAAGCCTTCCTGTATTTCCCTGATTATCAGGAACTATATTCTCGGTGTCGTTTCCTGCCATGTATCCCCCTTTCCTATAAACTTCGCGTACCGTTTTCTAATAACGTCGCAGTATTTCGGATCTAATTCCATGGTGTAGCATATACGTTTCGTCTGCTCTGCCGCTATCAGCGTACTACCTGATCCACCAAAGGGATCTAATACGACGTCACCGGACTTACTGCTATTTTTAATAGCGTGTACTACCAGCTCTATCGGTTTCATAGTAGGATGCTCCTTATTAGCAGACGGTTTGTTTACCTGCCATAGAGTTGATTGGGTCTTATCACCAAACCATACATCGCTTTGATCGGTTTTATGACAGTAAAATATAGGCTCATGCTGATACTTATAGCGTCCCATGCCCCATGCGAAGGTATTTTTAGCCCATATGATTTGGTTTCGTACCGTATAGCCGGCGTCGTTTAAACATTGCTCAAATACTATTTGTTGCGATGAGGGGTGGCATACATACATACTAGCGCCGTCCTTACTCACGTGATTGCAGTTCTCAAAGGACTCTATAAGAAGCGCTTTGAAATCGTCAGGCGTCATCTTATCGTTTTCTATTTTGAGGGCGTCGTCTGTATACCCCTCGTAATCTACATTGTAGGGAGGGTCGGTAAATATAAGGTCAGCCTTTGCACTATCCATAAGCACCTCCATATCCGACACTAGGGTAGCGTCCCCGCACATAAGGCGGTGTTTCCCAAGTTGGTACACCCCCCCCCGTACAGAGTCGGAAGGATCATCGGATACCGCAGGGGCCTCATCCTCAATAGCGTCAGGACCGAAGCGTTCTAAAAGATCCTTTAGGGAGAGCGGTTGTCCTATATCTACTTTGAAATCGCCCAGGTCTATATCAACACTTTGCACCAGCTCGGCTAACGCCTGATCGTCGTAGTAGCCTACACGGTCGTTGTCAGCTAGGGCATACTCCACCTTTGTTTTTTCATCCGGTGCGTCTACTATAACGACGGGTACTTTCTTTATGCCTAGCTCTATACACGCCTTTAAACGCATATTACCCCCAAGCACAGTGCCGTCCTTAGTAACGACGAAGGGTTTAAATACACCGAGTTTGGTAATTAACCGTTTCAGACGATCGAAGTCGTCCTTATGAATAGACCGTGGGTTTTTATCCCAGGTATGGAGTTTATCAGTGGACCATATGATTGATGACATATATAGCTATAGTATATATGTATTTCTACACGTTTGTCAATTATCGCAGTATTCTATGGCCGGTCAGAGCGTTTACATATACCGTTTTACCGGATATATGGGTAGCGCGTGGTTGGTATGCCATATAGTAGAATAGAGTAATAAGTATATAGCCTGCGAAAAGGCCGAGTATAAATGATGTTATATTGTTCATGTTTGCTCACCCCCTTCCAGTCGTGTAATAACTATTTCAGTTTTCCAATCGGGGCGTCCTTGCAAAACACAAAATGAGCCGGACAGGATGTTTTTATCGTCGTCTATGACGTTAGCTACCTGAAGGACATCGTTGACGCTTGCCATAGCGTTGTCGGCATCCTGAGATAGTTTTCCCTTGCGGTGGAATATGTAGGCTACGTCAAACGTGCCTACCTTATTCCAGTCGGCGGGTACTTGCCGCTCATATATTATTTGTGCCAGGGCGTCATTTTGAAATCGTTTAAATGCTGCGGAGGGAGTAGCGAACATTTTACCCGTGCGGCTATTGCGAAACATCTGCTTGCTGTTTTTCTTTGATATAGGGCGGCCGGATAGGATTATGACTATTTGGTTATACATATGCCTCGCGGAGTCGGGATACTTTTAAGCGCATTTCATCCCGTTGCATATTCTTGCCGTTGGCTACCGTAAACCAAGGTTCGGTTACCTGCCAGGATGTCGGTGTTTGATCCGGTTGTCCTATGCACGCCTCTACGTCGTTTAATATAGATAGTGACCGGCGGCGTAGGAACTCGTGGAAGAGGTCGGATACGATATGCTCCTGCCCTACCTTGACGAAAAACGGCTCTTTATAGTCCTTCCCGTAGCAAAACTCCATGATGCGGTATTGGCTGGTTTCGTTAGATACGGTGGTAGTGGGTATATCGTGTAGGGATACTATTTGAGGTATTGGCTCATTTGGCCCATCCTTTTCTACACGGTGTGTAGCGGTGTAAGGGACCTCCTCAACCGTTATGCGTACTACCTTAACAGTTTTTTGTGTATCCATCGTCGCCTGTTATAAACTCTATAACCTTATACACTGCTATCATGGGTAGTAGTATGAAAATTACCATCATCCATTGTAGGAATATATCCCATGCGGTTATACGACAGTCTTCGCAGTGATATGTTTTCATAATAGCCCGATATAGTTAAGTATATGCTCGTACCAATACAGATCGCGGTATTCGTACTCATCCCAATAGTAACGAACCATGCATAGCTTGCCGTCTAGTATGACCTTAAACCATCCGCTTGTCATACCTGTTTATAGTAATAATCAATAATGTCATCAGCGAGTACAGCTTGTTGGAGGTTGTATTGCCAATTTTTCTTTGTATAAAAGCCTTTTGCTCTTGCGATCTCTTTTCCCTCCACCCCTATAATAGGTTTTACGTTTTCAATATGGTTTGGTTCTTCCCCAAAGAATGCCTTTGCAAAGCCGTGTTCCAAAAGGACGCTTCGTATCATACTATCCTTAGCGTCGGGGTATTCATCGGTAAACATATCGGGTATTATTTGGATAAAACCGGCGGCTATATCCTTATCCCACCCTCCCAAGATTGCCTTTGATATAACCTTGAGTATTTTTTCCTTATCGTCTAGAGTTTTTGACATGCTACAAAAATAATTGCTAACAAGGCTATGGCTATAAAGAATACTAGAAATATAAATCGGTATTCCTCCCTACGCATAGCGTTATACATATACTAGATATAGTTCTTATACGCCTCCAACTGCTCACCTTTGCGCTTTGCGCATTGAACAAGTATTTTATGTATTGTCGCCCGTTTACGTTTATGGAGGTCGGCCAAATCCTGCATACTCCATCCGCATTCGGTGAATACACACCATATAGCCTCGTCCCTTTTGTACATTGCCTGTAATGATAAATGTTTTGTCATGATGTTTTGTTACTATTTATAATATCGTCGCGGATATCGTTCAATACAATTATAACGTTATTTATTGCCTCCCGCATACCCATATCCTGCACCTCAGGCCTTGATACGGCTAGTAGTGCATTTACATAGGCAAGAGTCTTATCTCTATCCGGTGCTTTAAGCGCCTCCTCCTTTTTAAGCGCCTCCTCCGCTATCTGCTTATTAAGTGCGGCCAGTCTATCCCGCTCTAGTTGTGCGGCCTTTTCCTTTTGCTCCTGGAGTTGTTTTTGTATTCTCTCCCGGGCCTCTCGCTCCTTATCAAGTTTATCCTGTGCTCTTTTCTTTTGTTGAATAAGGATATCCTGTGCCTTTGCGCGGTCAGCGGCTAATTTAACCTTTAATGCATTTTGCCTAGCTTCAGCTGCCTCCTGGGCCGCCTTCATAGCCTTTTCTTGTGCATCGGCCTTTTCCTTTAGTTTCTGATTTTCCATACGTATTCGCTCCTGCTCCTCCCTGTCAGCCTTCTCCTTAGCAATACGCTCGGCCTCTATCCGACGCTCCTCCTCTATTTTCTTCTCAGCCTCTATCCGGGCGTCATCGTTTTTAATGAAGTCCTCCTGCAAACGTAGATGATCCTCAATAGGCTGTATGAGTACCTGTAGATACTTTGCTACAGCGTTAACGGCCTTATACTTTCTGTATGCCGGCTCTCCTATAGCCTTTCGTGCCTTTTCTAGTTCTAGGCGCATATCGGTAAACTTTTTGCGTGCGGTTTTTGCCATCGCCATTTCGGTGGTTTGGCTTCTATCGGTTACAACTATAGCCTCAGCCTTGTCTTTCCACTCTTGGGCTACCTGCTCATACCCTCCGAAGCGGTCGATGATAATCTGTCCATCCTTTGGGTCGAGTTCGTTTGTTTGTACTATCTCTGCAAGTTGGTTCATATTTATAGGTGGTTTAAATAACTTCCGTTGTTGTATGCGGCCCAGGCGGAGAAGTTTCCACCTCTGCCCTTATACAGGCCGTATGCGAAGTCTGTCGCCTTATAGCAATCGTTGGCATCGGCTAGTGTTATAGCCCCGCTATTGATATGTATATCGTTTATCTGCCAAAGTCCGTGGTCGCGTGTACCATTCTTGTTTTGTCCGCCGGTACGGCTACAGTTGAAGCTCTTAGTAAGATTCCAAAAGTTCTCGCTCTTGGCTAGAGCAACGGCTACCTTGTCGTCCCAATCCTTACTCTCTATATAGGCAATAATGGCCTGGTCATCTGTAGGCGCGCTTGTTTCTGCGGCCTGTACAGGCGCTGCAAGGTGTAGCGATACCCGTTTCTTAGGGGTAGGGGTTGGCGTAGGTGTACTGGTGGGTTTGGGTGTTATTACCTTTATGCCAGGCTCAGTATTATGTATTACTGTTTTAGGATCGTGGTCATCCGGTACAGGGGATACAAAGCGGGGTGTTATAAGCGGCTGGAAATGTATCAATATAGGAGTCTGAATCCTATATATACTAAAAAATGTGTGGTATGCCTGGGCAAATACAAGAAATGCAAGGGCTACCAGTATCCATACGGGGCGTATGGTACGTCTATTTCTTTTAAGCTCGGGTTGTTCTACTGTCTTTTTGTTTTTCATATATATTCACTCTATACCAATAGTGTACGTTTGTCAACTACTAAATGCTCATACTCTTTCTTTAGCTTTTCGTAGTCCTCGATACCTTTAACGCTTATAGGCATAGGGTTCCCAATATCTAAGGCGTAAAGCATATTAAGGGCGGTATGGAGCTTTTTTCTTTTCCAGCTTTTCTTTTTATGAAGCTCCACGATTATATTTATACAGGTCTCGTATGCCTCCCAGTACCCAGGTGCATTTGTGCGTTTAATGGCTTCTCGTTTGCGTCTGTCATCATATTTCTGTATAGATTTGTAGGCCTTCTTAATATCATCTATAGTAAGAGTATGACCTTGAGGTGCTACGCTTGCTGTCGATATTCCAGTATAGTCTCCCTTCATAATGTTATAGTTGCTAGATAGTCCCGGGCGACTACTATACAATTTTTAACGTTTTCTATATCATCGTCGTTTCGTGCTATTGCATACCTCTTTACCCGCATCTCCTCAGGGATATCGTCGTATATATAGTTATGACGATACTGTTCCGTTTGATCGTCAGGTAATTTAAATGATAGCCGGTACAGTTCGTCGTTAGCTAGGATATCGGGTGTGTTTACTAAGCAGTAGGCCAGGGTGGCGCTACTCTCGCCCGTTAGCCACATATAGCCGGCTAGTTGGTAGTAGTAGTCCTTCATGGCCTTTTTCTCGTCTACGTTGGCAAAGGTGAATAGATCCCATGAGGTTTTTATGTCTACTAAATCGGGTTTTTTAAGATCGGGTGTACCTACTATATAGTCGTTTTCAAGCTGTGTGTTGTTCTTAAAGTAGGTCTTGCCGGTTACCCGTTCAAATAGCTCAATACTATCCGTTTCGCACATAATCCCCTTGGTGGTGTATTTATTGCCGATCATTTCTATCTTCTGCCTGCCGAACGTTTCCTGTACCCACAGATCGCGTAGGTAGCTTTTAGTAGTTTCTGAGGGTTCATCTGCCTTTCGGCTTTTGACCATCAGGTTGCTCAAGGATGAGCAGTGGAATTTGTATGTGGACCAATCTATATTTTCCATTATTTCTTTGGTTTCTCAACTTTTAATGCTTGTAGTTCCTCGTACTTTTTCATGTAGGCGTCCTGTGTATCCTCGGTCACATACTCCTTACAGAGCTTCAGTTCCTCTATATCATGACTCTTTTCTATATGCGCGAGTACCTTTGCTGTTTCCTTGTCCAAGGCTACGTCCTCAGCCTGTAGCGGCTGGTTGTCCGGGTACTTATAGTCGTCCTCGTCGTTTATGACGCTTTGATCTACCAATACTGCCTTTTGTATATCGGTAGATAGTGGGGCATATTTGGATAGAAGTAATTTTATTACAGTCTTTTTCGCCATAGAGTCAAAGTCATCTACCCATAGGCCAAAGCCGCGTTTAGATGTTTGTGAGAATTTATTACCGTGTTGTTTCAGTTCGCTTGCAGTCATATACAGCGATTTACGAAATCCGCTTATCAGCTCTATGTAGCCAACATAGCCTACTATCGGCATATTTTGTCTATCCTGTTCATCCGCCCAGGTAAATGTTAGCTCACCTGTAAGCCGATCGTTTGAGGTAAGTTCACCCTCCCGTACGTCGGATACATTGATAGTTCTGAATTGCTGGGAGTTTTGGGATAGCTGAATAAATGCCTTATATCCTAACTGCATTTGTGCTACATACGTCCCATCCTTCTGCTTATAGGGGATAATATATGCAAAGCCGAGATTTTGATTTATGGGTAGGTTCATAGCAGTAGCTGTTAACGCTGCCATTACGAGGGAGTTTGGTTCGCATTTTGCGAGAAGGGCGTTTTGGGATACCATAGCGGATATCGTTATCATAAAAGAGTTTGCCCGGCTCTTAAGTAGATCCTCTATGCGCTTGGCTATAGCAGGCTGTTTCATGTACTGTTGTACTGTTAGCTGATTATCCATATTAGTCGCAGGTTAAACAAATAACGTGTAATTCTGTATTACCCTCGCCATGGTCTACTATCGTGCGCTCAAGAAGCGCCCCGCATGCACAGTAGGCGTCCGGTTCAGTTTGTGGTGTTATGTAATTTTTCATATACCTACACTGTACCGGCATAGTATACGTTTGTCAACTCCTATTTTATATAGGACGTTATTTCGTGGCTACAGATAGTCACGTCGTTGTGAATAGGCGGTAGGGTTAGTAGTGCACAGGAGCTTATTTATGGTAGTTTTTTGTTTGGATACGCCGGTTATTTGGCCGTTATCGATAGTGACGTTTTTAGACACAGGCTCGCCGTCTATAAAGAGCTTACCCTGGGGTGTTAAGTCCCAATATCCACTTCTTACATGACTAACGAGCCTGTGATATTGTAGTTTTTGGAAGTTGTTATACTGATTTTTTGTGAGGGGCACATCCTGTAGGTGGAGGGGTTTCCCGTCGTAGTCTTGATAGAATGTTAACAGGGATAGAGCGAGGCCTTTGGTTAGCGACTCGGTACGTTCAGTTATCATTTTCTGTTCACGGGCTATCTTTTCGCAGAGTACGAATATCTGAACACCATTCTCTGATGCTGCGAGTTCTTCTAGTTGTTCTTTTGATACCCAGTAGTTCATATTCTCGATTCTAGTAATAATGACTCTAAATACTTAACCCCACCCTTTCTACATTTCATATTCCATCTCATTCTCTTGAAATCTGCAATTAGTCTATTCAGTAACAAAATCCTGTCTATTCGTATGGCCTGTTGAACTCTCTTGTCCATAGTCGTTCCAGTTGACTTGCTTTATAAGGGGCAGCTCGTATATCGGTATCTATCCAGTTATCAGGACCATCTAGACTCAATACCCGCTCTTGAAAATAATCACCCTTAACTCGATATTTTTGTAATGCTTGGCTCATAACCGTGCAATGAGTTTGTAAATATTATGTATAACACTTTCCTCCTCCTCCGTTAGCATTATTAAGCCAATTTCTGTTCTTCTTCCCCTACACACAATTGCGTGACCACCCATGTCTTTAGAGAAGGTCGGTGGGTAGAGGCTATCTATTATATCAAGCACCTTTTCCTTCCATGCTTCATCATTACGCTGGAGGGCTTTGAGTATCGCCTGTCTCATATCTTCTATAGACATAGGTTGTTTTATGTATTCTCCCATTGGTTTTGGACATCCTATATGTCCGAAGCGGATTGATTCAATCTCGTCCTTGCCCTTGAACTCCTTGCCACAGCTCTTACATATTCCGCACCATTTCCCATAAATCAGATTGCCTAATCCTAGGCTTCCGTCATTATATTCAACTGTTCCCCGATCGTTATACCCGACAATATCTTTAAGGACTTCTTCCAGTAGGGCTGTGTGTTTATTTTTCTTCATACTTCTTAATCCAATCTATAATCTCATTGATTTTATGAGCCATAAGTTTAACACCCTCAACAGATACTTGTTCAGTATAGAAACCTTCCCTAATAATCTGTTTCGAAGTAATATCGTCCTCTATAAGTTTATTCATGGTCGTTGGTGATAATGTCTAATGTGTCACACAATTCTTGCACTCTTAAAAGAATTGTTATTTGTCCAGCAATATAGATTTGCCTTTTATCTTTAAGACCATCAACATCACCCACAGGTTCAACAACTTTTATTTCGTCTAGCTTCCCTACTATCCGCTCACGTTCTTCTGCAACAGCATTGGCTATGGCTGCGTCTACAGATAATCTTTCATCATTGGTTAGAGTATTACTAAACCAATATTCAAACAAACGCCTGCCCCTTTCATCCATCTCCTCACTTTTTGGCTTTGATGGTGACTTGGGTTCTTGCGCCACGTGGAGCTTTGTACCGCACGTATCACAAAATATAACCTTTCGCGGGCTTTGAAACATTACTAACGCGCTACATTTAGTACATACTGCGTTTATCCACTCTTTGCTTTTGGGTTTTGGTAATTTCATTTTATTCCTATTGACCTCCCCACATGAACTCCTAACAATGCAAGGTGGAATGTAAAATAACTAGCTTCAAAGTTTACATCTATACAGAAAATGGTGAAGTTGCCGAGATCAAGCTCTGATACACCTATTTGAGAAGGATATCTACCCCAGTCTGTATAAAATTCCCAGCATGGTTTGTATTCAAATCCGTTTGTTCTCATGTTCTATCAATCAACTGATTAACTTTGTTCTTTCTCAAGCTCTAACGCTATCTCCTGAATAATCTTTCCGATGAACTTACCCGACTTGACATAAAATACTGCCCTTAAGCTCTCGGTCTCATTGCTATCTCGGTCTTTTATGCTTATTCTAAATCTTTGTTTTTTCATATTCGTTTAATATGGCTCCATATTTCTAACCCCGCATACACGCCACATATACACACGGCTCCGATAATTATGTAGAGGTATTTCATCTTGGGTTGGTGTAATAGTCTAAACATCTAACTGGTAGGCTCCTTGCATCTCTATGCCTAAAAGCCTCGCATGGAGCAGTAGAGTCATACATTATCCATTGGTACAGCATATACATAACTGCAATTGCTCCGATTATAGTGAGTAGGGATTTCATAAGTCTGTATCCCGACATCTTTTCGAGCAAAAATATAACTCGTTCCTTTGGAACATATTGTTTTTCAGTAGGGGTACGCGTCTGTTGGGGCAGTCTTCATTTGCACATATTGCGGTTAGCGCATACACCTTGTGCTTGGGCGAGAATTCATCGGTGGAAGGTTTCGGTTTCTTAAAGTAACAGCGGGTACAAAGACCCTTACCCATGTGGGTTCTCTCTTTCGATCCGCATCCTAAGCAGGCATCATATTTGCGTGAAAAGCGTCCCTCGAGACGAAATGTAAAAGGATTTTCACCCTTGGAATTCATCTCGCTTATTCCCTCTGTATATCCCTCCTTGCATTTTTCTGAACAGAAATAGTGCCCATCATGCTCTATCATACGGTCCTTTAATAGAAGAATGTTAGGGCCGGATACTACTGTATGTTTGCGGTAGTAGCAGTAGATTTTTTCCCGTGGGGTAGATGGGTCGGGCACGGGCATAAGGGGTACATCAGGCATCTTTACTGGCGGTATATGAATGGTACTTGTAGTAGTAAACTCGTAGCCCTTCCAAAAAGGTAGCTCCTCCCGTACTGCCCGGGCGGTTTCAATATTGCCCGCACGTAAGTGTGCTAAATATATTTCTGTTATAGAATCGATTACTTTTGTATTCATAGTGCTAATATCCTCTTCCAATTATCGGCATCCACCCTGTGGCCTGCCTCGCCTCTTTCAAGTGCCTGGTGTATCTCTCCCTTTATAATAACCTGTGTTCGAATATCTATATCATCCCAATGGGTAATAATATAGTCCGATACTTCCCTCACGGCATATGTCTGCCTTCCGAGCGCATATCTAAATGCGTAAAACACTATGTCGCTATTTATTTTATTACTCATAGAGTCTAAAAGCAGGCGGGCAACGATTTAAACCTCTTTAATCGCCTTAAAAGTCACAACCAAGTCTTGACGGCGAACCTCCTACGTTGCTAACCTGCTCTAAAAACCTATGTTAATGTATTAACAAAGCCTCTAACTCCGCTACCAACTTCTTAGCGTCCTCAAGTAGTTTAGAAACTCCTTCTTTTGAATATGAAGACCCAAACTCACCAACCCCAGCTGCAAAATACTCACAGCCCGATCTTCCACAGTTACATTTCTGTATTCCTAGTAAGTCAGATATATCACTCATAGATCTTTAATGTAGGGAGCTACATCGTTGTCAGGTCCTGTTGCAACACGCTTCCTGACCGCCGATAAAATGAGCTCATCTTGTACAGTTGCGTGTACTTGATCCAGTTTCTCCCTACATCCAAAACCTATACATCCTGGAAGGACAGGGCAAGGATTTGATATTTGTCACCTTGTCTTTAGTCTATTACTAATGGGCGTTGACTTGCCGTTTGTAACGTGTCTAACTATACGGGACTATCCGCCCCTGTCCTTTCAAAACGTATGTCAATGTACCTACCCGTTAAGTGCCTTCCGTTTGAAAAGCACCTGACTGGTTCTTGTTAGCTTGCTCGGATGGAAGAACAATCGCCCCACTCTAACTGCAAGAAAAAGTGGGACTAAATATCACCCGAGCAAGCTAACTAAAACCTATATCAAGTCTATATCCTTTTCAAATAAACAATCCGTACATATATCGTTGCCGTCCTCATCTACCGTCAAATCATCCTTTGCGCCACATACTGAGCATTCAGAATCGTCTGTATCTGATCGGTACAAGTCATCTATTTCCTCGTTATTATATGGTTGTTTTCTTACCATGGTAATTCGTTCATTTCTCGTTCCTCAGCCGCTAACCGTCCCCGGCAATAATCTATATGCTGTGTAAGCGTGCTGCATTTCTTACATTCCCAGCATTCCTCTATTATTTCTTTTTCTGTCATTATAGAATGGGTGTACAACGAATAATATCTCTATTTCCACCCTCACCGATACTTAAAATAACCCTTCCATTTTTACGAAGCTTGAACATACCCGATGATGTATGAACATACTTGTCACGCCCATTAAAGTCCTTGACTAGAACAATGCTGGAGTGCTTTGGTATATCGAATAATACATTCATACTTCAATAGTATACAGTTGTCTATTACTTGTCAACAGCTTATTTCTATAGGATCTGATACGGTTATAAGTGGGTCAAACTATAGTATGCATACGGTCGCAGTGCTCCCTTGGATGGGTGTTTAGTCTGCAATAATCCCTTGTATGGGTGCAGATGTAGTTGTATGTCTTAAACGGTTTCCCTTTATGTCTTTCGGGTGTCACGTCTAGATGGGCGCGTCTACAACTCCGCTCTATGCCTCCGGCGGCGTCATTTCATTAGCTGACGCTGGCATATCCCGTTTCGTTCCCCATCGTTTGTTATACTGTTTTCCTTGCAGTCGGTGTGGGGCTTTCAAGGTCACCGCTGGCTATCTGTGCCAGTTCTTCCTCTAAGTCTTTAATTTCGCTTTCGATATTCGTTTTTTCAAAGGGGAGGATACTATCCCTGGAGAGTAGAAAGGAAAGGTGATGGAGGCGTTCATCTATACTCTTTTTCCGGCGCGCAATAAAACGCTGGTATATTGCCGGTGCATCGGCCTTAAGTTGTTTGCGTATCCTCAAAAAATCGGCCATAAAAAAACCTTAACTACCCGGCGCAGGGTTAAGCTACGCCGAATACCTAAGGTTTTGTGCCACCTTAACCGTGGGTGTAACGCGAACGATCATTTACTACCGTCGATACCTCTACTATAACGTTATTGTTTTATCGATGTCAAGGGGTAAATAAAAAACCGCCCGATTGGTAGGGCGGTTATGGGACTTCGAGGATACGAAGCTAGTAAAAGTATATCACAATCCGTTACCTTGAGGGAAGTATCTATCACGTGTATGTACCTGAGGATATAGAATGCCGGCAAAGGCCTCCTCATCGAGTGTTTTGTGGCATTCCTGGCATACGCCCACAGCGTTCTCTATGCGTGACGATGCGCCCCCTAAACTTTCCGGGCGGCGATGGTGGACCTGTAGGAAGGCGGTCTCACCGCAGCAATCGCAGATGCCCTGCTGGCGCTTTCTAACCTCAAAGCGGATATTCTTGCGAAACGCCATCGCGAGAACCAATAGGCCAAATGCCTCCTGACCCAATCTACCTGCATGCTCTATATTTATGCCATGCTCAAGCATTGTGTTATTATTAAGATAGGCAGATAGGTATACTCTCCCCGAGCGCGCTTGTCTGCCCTTTTATTTATTTGTCTAATTTACTTTTAACCTCAGTAACCGTCATCTTACCCGTCTCGTAAAGCCCACTTGCCGAAAGGCCTATCATAATCAATGATATGACGTTCCTTTCTCCTGTGGCAAAACCAAGAATAAAACCGATAATAAGGGCAATTATTGCCATAAACTTAGAAGGTATATACTCCAAGTTTTTGACCATTTGTACAAGAGCTGTTGTGAGGGGCACTAAATATATCCCACTATTTTCCATATATATTCACCTCCTTGACACAAAGAAATTACTTATCTACCCAAAACTAATAAAATAAGTCCAATAACACCTATAAGTCCTGCTAGTGTTAAACCAAAAATTGCTGGTACTGCTGGGAATGCTATATATAAAACGACTGCTCCCCATAAAAATATGGTTGCCATAATGTCTCACCCCCTTTACTATAAATGTAACCCAATTGTCGGCAATGGTAAATCATTAAGTATTGTTGGTATGAGGCCGGGTATGGATGTTGGCCCTTGTGTAGGTATTCCTGTAGGTGATGCTGTCGGACTATGGGTAATTGACTGTATCTGATCCTGGTGGAACTGTTCAAGCGCCTTTTGTTCCTCAGCCTTTCTTTGCTCCTCCTTTTCCTCCTCAAATTTATCAAGGCGTATAACCTCGTCCCTCTTCTTTTCAGTACGCTCGATACGAAACTCACGTGTATATCCCGACATCTTATGCTTTCTAAATCGTCCCTGAATATTAAATATGTCATACTCTATGCGGTAGTCGCCCGATGCAAGCTCGCCACCACCGACCGTCTTCTCGGGTAGTACCTGTCTAAGGGCATTGAGCCGCTCACAAAATGGATAGTTTGTCTGCGCCTCCATCGGCACGCTTATCGTTGAGCCGTCAAGTGTAGCTGCCGCTGCCGACCCTGACGATCCGACGACACGAACAAGGCGGGCAGAAAATGAGTAGGTAAGGGGGTAGTCGACACATCGTTGAACGTCAATAACAACCTCCTCACCGGGTAGATATGCAGCCTGGTCTGTCGGGAAAGGTATGTTGGGATAAACAAGCGGATTGCGTTCGGTAAAGTAGGCGACGTAGTACATAACAATACCCACAATGAGAAGAAAAAGGAATGCTATGGCCACCTTTCCCCAAAACGGTGTTCGTAGATATGTTTTTCTATCCATTGCGTTCATATTTTATTCGATGAGTGTAACACAAGATTGACGAGTGCGCCAACGAATGCAAGCCCGGCCGCCGTAAGTGCGGTATATATAATCCGTTCGAGAGTTTTAACTCGTGCATACAATAAAGCTAAATCAATCGCATCTTGCAGTTCCTCATTTTTTTTTTTGCTCATGCGAACCATTTTATAATCGTTTCTAATTCACTAGTGCTTCCTTCTCAGTATCATCCTCATATCCTCCAGGACCTCTAAAAGGCCTGACAGGCGGTCCATACACCATAAAAGTATTTTGTCCATAGTACGCGTGTGCCCCTTACACTTCGCAAGAGAGTCACGCGTTTGTGGACTACTTCCTTTGCTGTATCCAACCCATAACTATTGGTCTGTTAAATAGCCCGGTATATTTAAATCTTCTAAAATTACATGGATTTCCTGTCGGGTAGTTAAGCTGAAACAGCGTAACATTATACAAATCGGCCTCCCACACCATACCCACATGACCTGCTAGGCCTGTCGTTCCCGGGTATGTGCCAAGAAAGCAGATATCACCCTTACGTGGTATACCGTTGGGGGTATTGGGAACTTTTATGACAGACTGTGTGGTACGCGCTAACTGATACGCCTGCTTTGCTGTACCCGCACGTGGTATAACGTATGGATCGGTTCCCCACACATCTCGTATGTAAAAGCGCATTAAGTCCATGCATTGATTGGGATCACTTGTGCCAGGGAAATTGCCAGGATATCTACCTAGATGTTTGTTTACAAATTCATTAAACGTTATCATAGTGTTAGATAAAACTATTAAAATGTAAATGCCCCATTTACTATTACCACGTATTGCGCTGTCATATCCGTAATTTGTACATCGTTCGTATCGAGTGCTTTCTTGAAAAGTATGTTTGTACTCGACGGGTATGCGGGTCCATAGTTGATAATGGCCCCTGTTGAACCCCATGAAACACCCTGGTTTATAGCATTTCCGAATAGGATTTCCGTAGCGTCAGCCGCTGTCACCGGTATTGGCAAACGCAAATCACCAGACCATGATCCGTTATTCGTTACGGATGTCTTAAATATGATATAACATTCATTTCCTGTTATTCTAAACTTATAGCTTTTCGCAGTTTCTGCATAGGAACCAAGACTCCCCCCCGATCCCCGCACTGTCACACCTGTATTATTGAAGTACGTAGGGTATCCAGCAGGTGTTGCTTGATAGCTATAATAGGGGGATGTTATTGCAGCGTTGGCTATAGTATAGTCAGTGTTCACCGCAATAGTCACTGTGGTGTTTGTCGAGAACGAGGACGATACAACGACTGCATATTTTGCTGTTGTTTGTGTAAACTTAAGGCGCGTACCCTTCGTAAATATTGCTGTTCTATCAACCCCCGCAATAGTAAATGTTGAGGCAGAGGCGTATACCCATGTGTCGGATGATGATGTCCATCCGTCGGTATTACCAATCGATGACCACGAAAGGGTATCAACACCGTCCGTTACTAGCGCTTGGCCGGCGCTTCCCACACCGTCGGGAAGAATAAGTGTTTTATCCGCTGTAACTGCCGCTGGCGCTTTGAGTGCCATGTAGTTTGTTCCATTATCAGTGTCCTCATAAAGCTTGATGGCCGCAGATGATGTTGACGTTCCTGGTATAGCAACTGCGCCCGTTCCTTTTGGTACGAGCTTTAAATCTATGTTAGTGTCTCCACCGGTAGCCTGCACTTCAGGACCACTTCCTGTTGCTGCGTTTTTGATAGTTACCTCATTTACAGCCGATGCGACTGATGACGTTTTCAGTATTTCATTCCCACTGGAGTCGACGAGGACGGTAGAGTCCGAGCCATTGAGTTTGTCCACCAATCTTTTCCAATAGTTATATGTTGCGGCTATAATGACCGTAACACCCTGATCATGCGAGGTATTTGCGCCCGCTGTTATTGACCCCTTGCATCCGCGTCCTGTAGCGTCTGTACCGTCACCGGTATCATCAGCCGCTGTTACGGTAGATGCGCCTACTGAGGTGAAATGGATAACTTCCCGTTTTGTAGAGCTATTTGGCTCGATAACCATATAGCCTTTTGTCACCGTAGATGGGACTGCTGTTAACGGTATTGTTGCTGTGGAGGCGTTGATGTCCGACGATAGTGTCGTTACAAAAAATCCCTCCGGTGTGTATAACTCTGCCATATATATATTATAAACTCATAATACGATTACGTTGTTGTTAAAATATCATCCGAGTCTATTTGTCTCCTTGACTTGAGCCTATAAACACCGGCAAAT
Source organism: Chlamys rubida (assembly GCA_032359455.1). Lineage (NCBI taxonomy): Eukaryota > Metazoa > Mollusca > Bivalvia > Pectinida > Pectinidae > Chlamys > Chlamys rubida. The sequence continues at coordinate 17,846 of JAUMHH010137738.1, forward strand.
GACATAACTGAAAACGTACCCGTTGCGCTATTCTCTCTAAACTTTGTTTCTATATACTTCTGCTGTCTACCAAATAGTCTCCAGCGTTTATGGAACGACCCGCCTGTTCCTACTACAACATCGCCTATTTCTAGCCCTACTGCGTCAAAACCTACAGCGTCCGCACCCATGCCCCCTGACGACCTATTATCTATTTGTGCAGTAATCGGATCGCCCGAGTTGAACATCTGCGTTATGGTCATCAGTCCTTGCAATCGTCCTATCTCAACATCGTGGTCGTAATACTTTTTGAAACGGAACGGTTGCCCCTGATCATCCTGCTTAGTAACGAAGTAGGCGTCTATTGCATCGCCCCCGTCCGAGTAGCCCTTGTCCAGTTGGCCTACCCGCCCCTCGTCATCTGTACCATATATAGTATAAAGTTTATTTTGCTCATCCACAATGGCCGATCCCGTCGTAACGTCGGCAAAGTTTGCATAGCAGTTGGCATTTATACCAACATTGGGTGTCCATGCACCGTATTTGAATATGAACTCTGCGTTGTTATACGACGCCCCACCCTGCGTATATGCCACCCTGAGGCGGCGTTTGAAGTCGTAGTGCAAAACTACGTTAGGTAGGTTCGAGGGGGTTATACGCTCGAGATCCTTATCAATAGGAAACGATATACTTTGAATACGCAGAATATCCGTTGGGAAGTTTGGCTGGTTACCTAACGTAAATATACCAAACGGTGACAAGAATACCTGGTCGTCATCTACCGTTGTTACCGCCCGTTTTCCTACCGCACCTACTAACGGGTTCACAAGCTGTAGGTTAATGAGTCCAGCACTATCAAAAAACGCCTTCCATATGGAGAACTTTTTGTAGACAATGATTGACCCATCACGTGTGCGCCTTGCATGCTGTATTTCGTCACCGTCACCTTTTGCTACGTTGAGCGCACCACCACCTGATCCCGAGTCAAAGTGGTCTATATCGCGCGATCCTCCACCGGAATAAAAAAGCGTTGACTCCTTAAACGCCCATAGACGTGTACCGTCAAAGTCGCCCTTGTATCCTATGACACCGGCAGTAGAGTTGGTTTCTGGCGGCTCAGTTAATCCGTCCGGCTCAAGCTCACCACCAAGAAATGACCATGCTGTGCCCGATCCGGATATGGTATCGATGAATGTTTCATCCCCTGAGGTATCAGAGAAATAGACGTTTGTACCGTCGGCACCGGCGGCGTTTGTCCATGTAAGATCTAGCTTTTCCGTTGTACCGTTCCATTGTGAACGGGGCTTATTGTATGCTACAGTAAACTCGGTAGTGCCAGTTGTTTCCCCTATTTCGTTATAGTGGGTCAAAACAAAATGGCCGGTATATTGGCCCGATGAAAGGCCTGCCCCCCGTACAGCCGATGGAGAGGTGGGTACAGTAACCGTTGTATATACCGTTATAGCAGGGCTGTCGTCTTTATTATATTTCGTAAGATTATCTGTTCCGTTAAAAACGTACAGGTCGTCATATGCCTGTATATAGTCCGTATTGAGGTCGGATGTATATGTTTTCCCCGCGATATCGTCGTAGTCGTCAGTAGCAGTATTGTATAGCTGTAGCGTTGTACCTGAGGATCGGATTATTCTTTTCGTTCCGTCGCTATGAGTATAAACCGTTAGGCCGCGTGTACGTGAGTCCTTTGCGTTTCCTATATAGTCCCACCCTAACCGTTTATCTACGGAGTCGACGTTAACCTCGACATTTTGAGCATCGGACATTTCATCAGGGCGTATTTTGTTTTTTGCCTGATAGGAGTTGTACCCACGTCGCCATGAGTTATAGCTATATTCCGGATCAGCGGCTGGTGTACGTTTCCTTTTAAATGTTGGCATAGGTACTATCTATAAACACTTGCCTCCTCAGGGTCAAGCGCTCGTCTTTTAATTCCCATTTCTCGGCGATTATCATCGTCTGCCTCCATATCCTTCATGTAGGTATCAAATAGCTCCAAATACCGCTCGCCCTCAATAGCGTCAGGACCGCCTTGTGCTACCAAATGCATACCGGCGGCATACAGGGATATCATCTCGCGAAACTCTAGCGGGATAATGGGCTCATCCGCCACTACGTCAAGAGGTGTTATCCGCTTATAGTAGTAGTACGTTATCGTTTGGGATGCGGCCATCGCCTCCTGAATAAAGTAGATGCTCGTTCCGTATAGGTAGGCAAACTTCTGTGATCGTAGGAAAGGCGGTGCTACTACGAGGTCCGTACCGTCATGAAGTTGTAGGTCGCTAAAAGGCACTAAGGTACGCCATGAGCTGTCTATTTTGACCGGATTCTTAGGGTGGAAGTAGCCAAAGTTTGATGGTAGGGTATAGGATAGCGCGGTCGTAGTTGTAGCGGTGTCCGTAGCCTCTCTCCACCACCATGCCCGCTTATTACTAATAAAGAAGTAGGCGTTGTTTATTTTCCGCTTTCTATCGTCGGAGGTATTTTGGGTTGTTTCCCCAACCTTCTCCGCCAGGTCTGTTAGGAGATCTCCAAATGTGGTAATAGTTATAGCTGTCATATAAATGAAAAAAGGCACCCTCGCAGGTGCCCAGTTGATTGTGGACTAATTACTGTTAATGGTATCAGATAGGACACTATCATTCAACTTCTTTTCTGGAAACTTTAAACCCGTACTTGCTCTGTAACTCGGCTGCCTGCCTTTCATACTTCGGGTTCTTCGTTAAAACATACCGCTTATATGCCGCTATGGCGCGGGACTTTGCTCGTTTCTGTACATCGGCCTGCTTTACATCTAAACCATACTTACCCTGTATTTCTGCGGCCGCATCCTCTGAACCGTCTAGATAGGCATCTATAGCCTTATTTTTATACTCCGTTTGTCGGCGTTTTATATCCTCCATCTTCACCGCAATACCATGCTTGCTTTGCAGGGCAGCGGCCTTTGTTTCATCGCCTCCGAGGTAGGCATCTATAGCCTCCTGCTTCAGCTTGTTCTTCTCCTTCACCACCTTATCCATTGCCCGTTCATCTAGTTGGTCCTCATAGAACGCTTGACGTTTCTCAGGTGGTAGTTGCTTTATAGCGTTAGAGTCAGACTCACGTAGGTAGCTATTCTTCTCATATCCCTTGCTAGCCGGTAGGTTGTACTTTCCAAATAGCCCGCCCCTGACATAGTTTTCAGGTGTTTGCTCAACGGGGTACTTTACAAGACCCGACTTCGTAGTATCATATCCCTGCCTTACCGTACCCACCCCTTCTAACGTTTTCTTTATCTGCACACCGCCGGGTATAAGCGGGACCATACTTTCACCGACGTTTTGTATACGCTCCTGAGTATCGGGCACATTCCCATATTTGTCGGGCGTCCCCATTGCCGCCTGTGCTATTGCTACCGGCGTCTTAAGTGTTGGTGGCACGCCTATTCTAAATGCTGGTATCATATCCTTTGGCTCCATGCCGAATAGCTGACCTATGCTATAGACCATTGCAAGGCTACCTGCGGTGTACCGGAGCAAACCAGCATAATCCTTATTCTTTGCTAATTCCGCTAAAAACTCGGTTTGCTTTAATGTGAAACTTTGGAATTGTGCGACGGTTTTTCCGATATCGGATTGCAGAAGAATTGGGGTATCTACTGATCCAAAAGTAAACTGGGTATCGCGTACGATGTTGCGCGCATACTCTATCGCCTCCTTTTCACTCATACCCTCAGATAGCCCTTTTGCCTTTGCACCGAAATATGCCGATCCTCTATTTATACGCTCCGCTGTTTCAAAGAGGGCAAACAGGACCTTATCTACTTTCTGTAACGTTTGCTTTGTAGCCGATATAGTCCGGTCTTGCACGAAATCGTCACGTAGAACGCCAACCTCCTCAAGCTCTTTGCTCCCGTTTAATACACTCTTAACAAGGTTTGTATAACCTACCGCAGTATATTTTTCCCCTAACTTTGCATAGGTATTTGCCCCCTGCGTCAAGTTCTTTAAAGCACTCCCGACGTTTAGACCTAATGCACCCCGGAATACTGCCTGTCGCATGAGGCGAGATACATAGGCTACGGGACGTGCGCCTAGCTTGTAGCCAATAATAGACTTTACCGTATTATCCATGAGGTTATCTAGTTTTGTAGGACGCATATTGATACGGTCGACATAGCTTTTGACATAATTAAACTGGCTATCCTCTAGCCCCTCAGCCTTAGCGCTCACCCTTTCTAGTGCTGGGTCCATATGAAACTTACGCGTAGCCCGTTTGACGTAGGCATCTAGCGCGCGCCAAGTGTCCTCTATATAACCCTGTTTTCCAAGACGCTCTTGCAAAAACGGGTCATACACCGATCCTGGTACTCTGTCGCGGATAAGGGATGCTAGCTCAGGATCAAACTCCTTTTGAATAAAGTCCTTTTCAAATATGTGGGTAATGTAGCTTGCAATACGCCCATCCTCGGGTAGGCCTAGTTTGTCTGCCCATTCTTTCAGGTACTCCCGAACCTCTCCGGCAACCCGCGCCTCCTTTGCATCAAGCGTTACCTTCTGTCCGTCAAGACTTTGGAAAATACGCCTATTGGATTCCGGCGATACCTGCTTGGACCAGGCGGTTATTTTGTCTATTTCCTTAGGTAGGTCACGAAGATAGTCATCATATTTTTGACGTATCAACTTAGCCTCCGGAGCAAGGCCCATTTTAGTAAGCACCCTATCGGGTGTGCGTAGGTAGTCAACAAGATTTACCTTGCTCTTTACATCAATATCCTTGTTGCGTACAATAGTATCTGACAATGATGCTACATTTTTCGCAGTTTTTGGATTACTTTGCCTTGATTTTTCTGCTGCCCATTCTGTCGTACCTCGTACTGTTGGGTTACTCTCTATTAAAGGCGCTTTTGAGGGCACTGCGTCTACCGGTTTAGATGGCGTGTTGTTCCCAACGAAGCCCATGGTGTTTGGCATCCCGCTTGTTTGTATCGCCTGTTCTACCCTATGTTCGTTTGACTTTAGTGGCAAAACATGGGTTTCTCCGTTTTTCATTTGCATTATGAATCCCTTTTTTCCTTCAGAAGTTGCTTTTTGTATCTCCGCCTCGCTTGGATGGTAGGACATGGAGTCTGTTTTAATCATAACGAATTCGTCGGGGTTAATTCGACCCTCTACGACTATAGCATCGTCCCCCGATATCTTTGCATACTTCTCTGCTAGCTCCTTATTTGGAGTAAACCACGTCTTATCCCTAAGCGTATTGCTGTGCCTCGCCAAGCTGGATTTTGTGGTTCCATGATATATCTTCATTTCTGCTGGTTGCACTCCCTTAGCTTGGTTGTAGATGTCGGTGAGTTGGGATTGTTTGGCATACTTCTCGACGAGTGGTCTTACCTTGGTTGGTACTTTTTCTGGTGTCCCCTCCAAAACGTATCTTATGTAATCTGCGAAGCTCTCCCCTTCTGGTAATAATTTCCCGCCTGTACCCGTTGTCTGGTGTGATAGCTCTGAGCCCGATGGTGTATAGTTGGCTTTGAAAAATGCTTGCTCTTCTGGTGTCAACTTCAAGTATGAGCCATGTCCCGCTTCGTGCTTAAACAGGCTTCCAATCACTGTGTTGTCAAGCTTTGCGTTTTCTCCTACCTTAATTACTCCATAAGTTTTATCGCCTATGACTTTTTGTCCATATTCGACACCCGTTCTCGTCCCTGGCACCACCTCTATAATATCTATCCCCTGTGCTTTTAGCTCGTTTGACAACTTGGTGTCTATTTGCGAGTTAATATTCCCCGATAGCTTCTCATCAACCCAAACCTCGCCCTTTCTTACAAATCCCGCCCCCTCAAAGTCATCATCTAGTAGGCTGAACGCTCTCTCCTCTGCACTCTTATACTCAGGGGCCCCATCCGCCCTTATTCCCATCTTAAGACCCTGTGCCTTTTCTAGTTTTGGTATAACATCGTTATCATAGGCGTGATAGATATCGTCAACCATATCCTGTAGGGACACCTCACCTTGCGTTTTCTTTGGCACTTTAAATATACTTTGATGGGTTTCACGGATGACCTTTTCCGCATTATCACGCATATACTGCTCATCAATGCTCTTCACCGGCTTATTTAGTATTTCAAGGTTGTTTTTTACAGTAGAGTATGCCTCCGAGATAAGACGATCCTTTTCACTCAACGTTTTTGCCACCGCATTACTATCTACATCGCCGGCTACTTTTGAGAACTTGCCGGCACGTATATTTGGACTACCGGCCGCCCCCGTTACCGCATCAATGGCTACCGATGCCGGTGTTGTTGGCATACCTGTCGCCTTGTCTATAGCTATACCCTCGGCTACATTAAGGCCGGACTGTATAGCCTTTGTCCCTCCCGTAGCTACCAGTGAGTTTTGTGGTATGCGAGAGGCTACCTTTCCGAGTACCTTACTAACAATAGGGCCGGTAGCCTTAAGCACACCGGCTGTCTTTGCCCCGGACGCTATGTCGCCCTCAAGATCCATTGGTTTATCCCTGTTAAGCGCCTTCTTAAACGCTGATGTTAATGTACCTATTTGTACCGACTGTACGGGTGCGGTTACCGCCCCCACGCCACCTATAAATGCCCCTGCCTTTTCTGCGGTAGTCGCCTTATTAGAGCGTGGTACGGTAACGGACGCTACCCCCGCCTCAGTTAGTCCACCTGCGGCGCTGGCTATAAAGTCCTGTCCGTAGTCCATAGGTGTTTTAATAGGGCTTTTCGACTTAAGTAGGCTTGTAACCTGCTCACCGACCACCTTAGGCCCGTACATTTTGAAATCATCATCCTGAAAGTTTTTGATATTCCCTTTCAAGTTACTGATCCCCTTCTGTACGATGTTCTGTTTCGCAGGTGTTTTAGTGACCTTTGTATTTATAACCTGGCGTGGTTGTGCTGGAGTAGATCGTGCGGGTGTGGGCACGGGCATAGGAATAGGTGGAGCAATACTCTGTTTTTGCGTAGCAAAGGACTGACGGACGGGTTGGGGCGTAGGAGCAGGCTTAGGTGCAGGAGCAACCTTCTTTTTCAGGGCAGCAATTATCTTCTCTAATGGATTCATATTTCATACACACTAGTCGCTAATGATAAATTTGCCAGTCTGGTTTTTCTTCTTATCCCCCGTTTCAAATACCGGGGCCTTATCGCCTACCCCAAAGTTTGTAAATATCTGCTTCACCTCATTGGAGGTAAGTGCGCGCCCTAGTGATTTTTCATATTTAGCTACGGACGCATCGGCTGCGGTAATAGCGGCTCGAGAGTTCTTCGCATCGTTATACGTTGTGCTATACCCCTTACTAGATAGCTCCTGTTTCTTTAAAGCAAGCTCCTCAGCGTCCTTTTTAGACTGTCTATTTGTCTCCTGTTGTTTGAGGGATAGCTCTAAAATCTGTTGTTGTGCGCTAGCCTTTGCTGACTCGATAGCCTCTACCTTTTGCTTGTCCGTAATATTCACCTTGTCCATGGTTTCACGAATAAAGGCATTGGTATCCTGGCGCACTTTATTCTTTTCCAGCTCGACATTCCGTGCCTGCTGTACCCTTTGTTCGGAGTAGTATTTACCAATATCATCCTTTTCGCGTAGTGCGGTCGTTGTTTTACCTGCCTGTTCACGTCGGATATCCCCGACGCTTTGCAGTAGTTCCTTTGACTGATCTATATTCATGTCCTTATATTGCGTAGAGTCTAGCGTACCCCGAGATGCAAATTGGTTACGAAGTTGGCGTGCTAACGATTGGGCTGTTTGACGCGTAGAGCGCCCCGCACGTGTATATTGCTCGCCTATAGCACCTATTGTTTCGTCAATGCCGGCTATACGTGACCCCTCCTCACGGTTAGCTGTCTCGTTAAAGTCTTGAAGGCCCTGGTCTAAGCCGGTAAGACGCAGTTCATTTGCCTTTTGGTACTCAGGTATTTGGTTTTGTAGTGCCTGTTTTTGTGCGTCATATGCGGCCATTGCCGCCTCTATAGCACGCCTATTCGCATCTTCGGCGGCGGATGTATCAATGCCTCCATCGCCACCGGAGTCCTGGGAGGGTTGGTTATTTACAGGTGCGGGTGTAGACCGTGGGGCGGATGTTGTAGCGCCTAATACTGAGGGGGTTGACCTTGGAGCTACAGATTGGGTTTTTGCAGTGCCCCGTACCGATCCGTCGGAGTATCTTACCTGCCCGTTAGCCATAGTGGCTACAGGAAATGCGGCTGGTTTGGATGCTGCCTTTGTTGGCGTTGGTACAGGTGTAGGAACTGTCATATAAATAAAAAAGCCGACCCTTACAAGTCGGCAAATTGGTTATTGCTCTTAAATGAAAAAACCCTAATACAATATAAAAATATCTGTACTAGGGCGCATGAACGTTATCCTATACAGAAAAGTATACAGTGCTTTTATATGCCCTGTCAACAGTATTTATGCGAGCCCGTTGAACGTCTTAATACTCGCATTTGCAAGACCGTTTTTTGTTTTTACAGATGCCTTGGCTAACCCCAGGGCTGTCTTGACAGCAGAGGTAGCGGCTGTTTGTTTGTAGGCGACTACAGAATGGGAGTAGTCGTCACCATAGTTCGTATCCGCCCAATCAATAGTAAATGTGCCCTGTGCGGATTTTATAACATATGATGCGAAACACCTATCATCACCAGAATTGGGAGATAGTTGCCCTATCTGAGTCCTCCCTGTACCAACTGTATAATTAGCACTATCTTTACCATAAACGACGTCAAAGATAATTGTGTCCGCCGCAACAGTTGTTATGCTAGTGTCTATCGTCACCTCACTGCCTGGCTCGTTCTCTCCCGCTGAGGCAGTTGAGTCTGGTTGTCCAGTATCATTGAGGTCAGACACAGCGACAGCAAAGGCTCCACCATGTTCAACAGAGTTTGAGAAAGTCAGAACAACATCATTAGCTCCAGTTGCCGCCCCCTGCTTTCTAAATATATAGGTTCGCAGGTCTTTTGTTGAGTTATCGTCCTGCTGACTTTGGGTTTTGTCCTCCGTCATAGCCGCCCCTGCATAGGTAGCGGTTACTGTTGCGGCGGTCCTTTCATCACGCAGAGCAACTAGAACAATGACATCTTCTTTATTGTTGTTTAAAGAGAAGGTTTCACTCGTTTGAGCTGCTATAACACCACCATTCGCTATATTTCCAACAGAGATTGCCATATTATGTATGGGTTATGTAGTCGTTCCCTGGATTAAAGTACATCTCATCTGCTGTTAATCCAAAGCCGACTACCCTTATAACGTGATCTGTCGTTGTCGGCTGAGCTACCACCACATCCCCCGTTGTAGACGCATATATAGGCGCACCGATAGTCAGTGCCGGGAAGTTTGCATCGGCCCTTATTATCCCATGTAGTAGTACCGTTAGCGCACCACCGTCAGATGAGGATGTAACCGCTATGCCAATTATTCCACGGGCATCGCCAGTTGCAGCGGCAGCTACCGATATATCAACTAACTCCCAGCGGGAATCGTCCTTATCAAGTGTTACAAGATCACCAAATGCTATAGTAGCACCACCTGTCCCCGTAACGGTAATACCTGAATATTTACCGTCTGCCGATCCTGCCGGATCGAGGGCTACTGAGGTGTTTTCACTGAGTGTTATATTTCCTGTCATAGTACCCCCTGCGGTAGGTAGTCCACCGAGGTTTGCTATAGCGGTAGCCGCACTCGATGCCCCTGTACCCCCGTCGGTAATAGGCACGTCGGTCCCACCGGGTGCGTAAAAGTCGGTATTAGCCTCTAGATTAACAGTCGCCTTAAACGTAGCCTCATCGGCATCGTCAAGGAAGCTCTTAGCGTAGGTGCTAATAGTTGTGCTTGCAGGTAGGGATAACGTAGCAATATCCGCATCGAGGCCAAGCGTTGCTATTTGTGCAGCAGCATTAGCATCGTCTAAAAGGGCAAGGCCTGCCGCTGTCGGATTAACCGCTGCATATTCATCAAGGTTCGCAGAGTATGCTTGTACATCCGTTCCTATTTCTAGGTCGAGGTCTGCCTTTGCCTCTGCCGCTGTTCTCCCCTCTATGGTGTCGGAATCCGTAAAACGAGCAAATTCATTCGCATTAGGAGTATTGGCCGTGTCCACTGTCCCACCGCTATTTGCATCGACATACGCCTTTATAGCCTGTTGCGATGATGTCTTTGTTGCACTATCCGATACCATATCGTCCTCATCGAGAAACCATGCGGCACCCGCAAGTGTAGTCATGTCATGTAGTCCATCGGGTGTTACTGCCCGTGTTGCATCCGTACCCGTAGCTGTCTCTGCGGTAGTGGCAAGCTCCACCTTACCCGCAGCGGTATCTGAGGCAGCTGAAACAATACCCGTAGCGTTGCCCGATGCGAGAGTGCCTACTGTAGTAACCTGAGCAGATCCCTCCCACGCCTCTAGGTTAGAGGGGGTCATGGCACGCGCTGTATCCGTTCCTGTGTTGGTTTCCGCATCTGTCGCCAATTCGACCTTCCCTGCGGCTGTAGTAGATGCGGCCGCTACTATATCCGTAACATCCGCGTCTACGGACACAACGCCCGAATCCGTCCTTACTACCCCTGTCAGGCCTGTCGGAAGTGTAACTGTGCCTGTGAATGTAGGGGATGCTAGGGGCGCTTTTAGGTCAAGAGCCGCTTTTGTAGCCTTTGCGGAGGGAATAGTAGTATCAGTATCCGCTACAGACGATAGGTCTGTGTCAAGGACACCAGACGCTAGGTCCGCTACCTCAAGGTTTGAAATAGCGTTGCCCGTTCCGTTAGCATCAATAGTTTTATTGGTTAGGGTATCGGTAGATGAGGCTGTTATATAAGAGCCCACTGCTTGGTAGAGCGTATCGAAGTACGATTTTAACGTAGCCTTTACGTTGGCCCATGTAACCTTTTTGAGTACATTAGATGCCGCGCTGTCTATAAGGGGCATAGTATCCGCATCTACCGGGGTGGTTTTTGCTGTTGCGCCATGAATAGACGAACCTACGTTCCCCGCGTCGGTTACGTCAGCGGAGGTTTCTATACCCGCCAGTTTCGTCTTTTCGGTAGCAGAGTACACCTTATTCGTCGTACCGTCAGTATGATTGTCTGTAGAAAAAGCATCATCCGCTATACTCTGTGGGTCATATACTGCGGCCGTCATATCCCCAGCCCCTGCGTTTGACCACTCTGTATCATAGTTTGTATTTGACGCCTTAGCCAATACCTGACCCGTTGTTCCGCCCGTTGGGACGCCCTCACCCGCCGCTCCGGTTGCGCCAGCTGCCCCCGTCGCGCCCTTATTAGCAAGTACCTGCCATTTGGTAGTATCTGTGGGGAGCGTGCCTGCTGTGGCGTTAGTATGCATAACGTAGGACGATCCTTGGTAGTCAACAGAGTCCCCTACAGCATAGTCTACACCGTTATCATATGCACCCATGGGTACTAGACCGCCGGGTACGACTATATTATTGAGGCCGTCCCCTATTAGTTTTACTATTTTAAATGTACCCATAGTTAGAATGCATCGGTAATATCGCCGTAAGTAATCGTTGCTCTATTCGTCCATGCGGTTGTATATGCGGTAGTAGCGGAGTTGTTTTTTTGTGTAGCGTGGGATAATACCGTTCCTGTGGAGGTATCAAGTTTTTGAACGTACCACATGCCGTCAACCGACTGTAGTCCAATATAGGTTATTGTTGCGGATGCCTCCTCAAGATCATTCAGCTCGAAGGCGTCTATAATCTTCGTCAGCCCCGCCGCTGGGTGTGCTGTCATAGTATTTTATCCGCTAACTGATGGGGACAGTCCGTCTAGCCGTAGGTACTCGTCCTTTTTCTCTTCTTTTTTATGGGCCAGCTTTTTCATCATCATAGCTAGCATAGGGTTCATACCCTGAGCCGGCATAGCTGGCATATTTATATTGATAGTAATACCCTCAGGCTTCACGCCCTCCGGTGCTTTATGCATCGATCGTAGCTTTTCGGCTAGTTTATTCATATTATCCAACAATACATGTGAGCTTTGATGCTCCGGCGGTTACTACGCAGATACCTACCTTAAATTCAGCGCCGATTTCGTATGTACCCTCCGCGATACTTGCTTTCAATACAAGTTTAGCGGTTCCGGTAGCGCTCAGTGCGTCGTAGATTGTTATTGCCCCTGCGGCTGTCTCGCCGAGTATTATTCTAAATAACTTAGCTTTGCCTGTCGCAACCTGTGTGGTTGTGTTTGTGGCAATATATATGGGTCTTCCTGTATGCATATGTGAGTTTTTTAACTGATAAAGCCATAAAAAAGGGCGTTCCTGCGAACGCCCGATTGATTACGAGTAATCTTATGTAGATAAGTATAGCAGAACTTTTATGCCGATGTCAAAATCTTTTTGAGAGCAGCAGCGGTAGTTTCTGTTATCTCCTTTGTAGCTTCCATTTGCCGCTTTTGGATGATTTCGTTTTCTATTTTCTGCTCCTTTTCAGTGAGCTCAAATGGATATCCATCAGCCTCTAAACGTTTCTTCATGGCCGATCTCCATGTCTTTTCAAATTCGTCCTCACTCATACCCTTTTTAGCAGGTACTCCTCGGCGTATTTGACCGTTCAATGAGAACTCTATTTTGTCCTTAGCTTCACGAATGAGAGAGCTTTTGATCATAACATCAATCTCCATTCCGGTCCATTTCTTACCGATGGGTTTTTTCATCATTTGTGCTTTAATAGCATCAAACTTTTCCTGGTATTTCCCGGGGTATTCAGTTGGTTGTGTAACTCTTGCCATATTTTATCTCACCTCGCTTTCGTATATGTAATATGTTATTTAGCCCTAACTCGGCTTTTTGCGCGTGTTCGTGGTGCGCGTGCTGGCTTCTCTGTCGATGCCGCCTCCGGTGTAACCTCTCCGGCTTCCTCTACTTGGGATGGTACGTCGTCCATACCTAATGATCGTCTGAGTCCTATTTCAGCATCCTCGTTCCATGAACCGTCGGCTACCTTACGGGCCTTCATGATTTCGTATTTTTCCTCTAATGTTCCTGGTTGAATTGTTGGATCTATTCCTGACATATTTACTCACCCCCTCCCAATTCAAACTTCTTAACAGTCTGTCCTCGTTTGCTTTTGCCTGCACGTGGCAGTTTTGCCTCTATCTGTTTTACATTAAACTTATTATCCCGTGCGAACTTATACGCCTCCTCTACCTGTTTCTTCTTCTTTGTAGCCTTATCCTTCTTATTACGCTTCGCTGTATCATTATCCGTCCATTCTAAAACCCTTTCTAAGTATATACGCCCCTCGTCAATGGCATCCCGAAAGGCGCGGAGGATAAATAGTTCAACATAGTCACGTGGTACAGTGGGTGGTATCTCTAGGAGTTCTAAGCCGTCAAACAGGATGTGCATATGCTGGGTATTTGATTTCTTGCGTAGGAATACACCCTCGTCCTCTGACGGTTTAAAGATATCCACATCCATTTTAACCTCGAACCGGTTGTATATAGCCGGCGGGAAGTGCTTATTTATTATTGCCAGGACCTGTGACTGGCCCGATAGGTAGTGTATTCTAGGCATATTATTTCATCCATTTAGTAATCAGCTTTTCCCAACGCTTCATTTTATCATGGTAGTTATTGAAGTAATCCTGGTCTTCCTTAGCCATGGTGTCCATTTCACCTTTCCAATACTTCTCATTAAGCATAATACCGCGTGCCTCCTTTTGGAGGTTGGTATATACATTACTAGCTCGCTCATGTAGGATAGTAGAGTAGCCTGTTACAGCGGCCCAACCGTTTGTGTCTATAGCCCGCTTTGCGTTAATACCCGCCCATATATCGGAGAATCGTTGGTATGGTCCGTATGCCGGGGCCTGGTACATATAGGGGAGCATCTTGCGCTTAAAGGCTACGTTCATAATACACATGGGGAATAGGACACCCTTAGGTATTGGGCCTTTGTAGAACTCTATCTCCGGCATACAGTCGCCCCAATAGAGCTGGGTGGGGGCGTCCATATCCGGTACACCCTCCCATACACCGTGTGATAGAACCATCTCGCCCTCGTCGCGTATATCATAAGGGAATCCGCGCATATACTCGCTGGCGGTAGATAGCCAGGATAGAGGGATACGCATATTAAGGGCATCTATATGCTCCTGAATAGGGTCGGTATTAGGTAGGGGGCGTACATCGTCGTCAAGGGTGATGATGTACTCTACACCGGGTAGGTTCTTTGCTACATAGGCAAATCCAAGGTTGCGTACGCCATCATTGAGATTGTAGATAAGATCACGGTCCTTGCCCATAATAGATAGGGTATTCTCTAGCGCATAGGCGTTCTTACCATAAAGCACACCAAAGTCGCGAACTATCACTTTCGGACTCTCTCCATCCTGAACTGCTATGACGTGCACCCTATGTTTTATGAAAAGGCTCTCCCATGCTTCCTGAAACTGAGTCCAACTCTCCGGCCTGATTGTTGGTACGACAATAGCAATATCCCCACCCATAATATTTCTACCTTTATAGAGTAGTTTTGCAAAGCCGCTTACATCCTTTTTATTCATAATTGGATTCCACCACGGTTTTAAATCTTTTTTATCCATACCTGCTCTCCGCGATCAAGCAATTCGTAACGGTGCTTATATATCTCTAGGAAGGCGTCAATGGCTATTTTGGGTTCATGTAGCACTAGATCCTCCTCGTTATCATGCATAGGCTTTGGCTCATCACCATACCTATTCGTATGAAATGTCCAGAGGTAGTCGTCAAAGGCCATAATACCGCCCTTGCGTAGGTTGCGCCATGCTAACACCGCGTCCTCTAAAACATCGGCTGAGTAGTGCGATCCGTCTATATACACGAAGTCAAAGGCACGCAGGGGTAATGAGCGGAGCATTAGGTAGGAACTGCCCGGATAGGTGATAACCTTCTGTTTGTACGGCTCGACGTTTTGTTTAAACCTATCAAATAGCCCCTCTACCTCCGCGCCTAGATGCTCATGCTCGGGAGATCCCATGAAGGTATCGACGCATACGATAGAGCTATGCTCGGCTGTAAGGATATTGTCTAGACACCAAATAACAGAGCGCCCTTCAAATACACCCACCTCTAAGAAGTTTAGATAGTCCCTGCCCGCTAAGGGCATGAGGTACTTTTCAAAATAACGCTGTCGTGCCTCAAACCAGTTTGTCGTATATGTAGGTGTCATGAAAATGCTTGTAATAAATCCTCACGGGTCACACGACCGTAAAAGCCTATTTCTGCCCGTTTCTTAAATAACGCCCTATCCTCTATATTAACCTTCTTAGTTTCCTTTTCGTAGTCTACCTCCATAAATATAATATTAGGATCAAAGGCATATACCCCGTCCTGCATAGCTAAAAGCGTAAGCTCTGTATCGTTATAGTGTCCAAAGTAGCCGGGGTAGTAGAGATAGCCGTTATAGTTTCTACTCATCCAGTCGGCCTCTATAAGGGCGCAGCAAGCTAGTCTGCCCTCCCATTTGCCGTCATTAAATCCGACGAACTTTGTATGTGGGTTTTTCATCATAAGGTCATAAGCATTCTTTAGCCAGTTACGGGATGGGAATATGTCGTCCGTAGCGGTAACGTAGTAGTCGTAGTCTGGAAACCTATGTACAAATTCGTTACACATAGAAACGTAGCCATTGCGCTCATCGTCTATAGGGAAGTAGATATCGCAGTCCATACCCGCTCTTTTTCTAAGTATTGCGACGGTTTTCTCAGCTAGCTTAGGGTGTATAGTAGGCATAATGACCGCTATACGGGGCTTAGGTGAGGGCTTGACCTCGTTTTCCTCTACCCTTTCCTGCTCCCAATGCCTCTGTACAATAGCTATTTCACCCATATGGGCAGGTTTCACGCCAGTATGTAGCATAATCCTTGCACCATGCTCTTGGGCCGTTTTACAAAACAGTATGTCATGAGTAAATTTCGGTTCGTCTGTTTCATAGGGAAGGTGGAAATTGTCGCTATATTTCATCCATTTATCCTCGCCCATCATGCGGTAGGTATTCATATTCACCATCATACCGCCAAATCCTAGAGCATCTACCTCAATAACGGTATCATCGGGCAATAGTCTCGGATCAAGGGGTTTGTACGGTTTCTGCGGATTATCCCCCTTCACGTACCCAATAGGCACGAAAGGCTCGGCGCGTTTGAAATAGAGGCATCCCATGATATCAAAGTCCTTTTCCATATACTTACAGATAATATCAGGTGGGTAGATCATATCAACGTCTAGCCATAGTACATAGTCCATATCGCGTTCAAGCATTTGCTCAAGCATAATATTACGGTTGCGGTCTGTACGCACACCGGATTTATCAACATAGTGAAGCTCATCAAGGTTAGGTAGGTGGGCTTTTGTGTAGGCGATTATAGCGGTTAATGTTCGAGGGAAGTCTTGCGGGATGGTGTTTGGAAGTGGTGCTGCTATGGCTATTTTCATAGGTGTTGGTTGATTACAAACTACACAATGGTATAAAAAAAGAGGGCCGTTGTCAATGACGAGTCATTGATACGTACCCCCTTTGTGCTTACAAGCAACAGTTGATCATACCGACCACAGTTCCTGCTGTAGTAGTAGAATCTGTATCTGCTGCCAAGGCAAAACCAAAGCGCTGACCTGAGGTAATGACCACAGTAGATGCGGTTGTACCCGTATCTGCTCGGCCATCTTTTGTTGCATGAGGGACGAGTACGTCCGCGGCTGCAACACCTCCATCAGTTTTGATCGCAGTGTGTCGACCGGATATTTGAATCCAACCGTATTGGGCGTCTGTAATAGTTCCAATAGCCACACCTGCAACTGCCCTCCCGACGGATGCTCCGCCTGAACGATCTGACGATACCTCATATCCTGAAGTATCTGAGTATTCAACAACGTCACCGTTTGCAAGTGCTTGATCCTCAACTAAGACGTAACGGTAGGCTTTTCCGCCTTCCCATCGCACTCTTCCGAGTTCCTCCTTAGCTGTAGCATCATTTGCATTCAGTTTTGTTGCTGGTAGTTGTTTTACTGCCATAATTTATTTCACCTCTTTTCGATAATGGATAATTGTTAACGACTTATCGTGTAAGCTCTTTGTAGTAGACGTATGCATGGGCCACCAACGTAGAGTCGGTTGCGTTCAGCGTACCTACTATATATGAGCCTACCCCAACTGTTGTTGGTGTATCGGAAATAACCGTCTGACCCGATGTCAGTCCGGCTGCATCTATAACATCGTTGGTAGCGTTTGTTGCGGTCGCTGTTGCGCTTACACCGGCATAAACACTCTTGCCCGATGCGGCGGTTGTAACGTTTACAACAACTCTATCAACGAGGATTTCATGCCCTGTTGGGTTTCTAAACGCGAAGGACGCGGTTGTAGATGACGCCAACTTAATTGGGTCACTCCATCTCCCGGCCTCAGGGTCCATATTTCTTGGTTTGATCATAATAGTTTGCCTCCCGAAGGAATACTTATAATATCGGGCGTTTTTACCAGGAACACCCGGAAAACCTGCACACTTCTACCGACTATAGCGAGGGGTATAGCTAAAAGTATCCCGTATGCTACGTTGCTAATAGCCGTGTGACGCCGTCAACTAGTTATCGTTGCCGGTTGTTTTACCTAATCGAGCACAGTTTTTGACTACGAGGTTACCCATCCATAAGACTTGTCTTACGAAGGCGTCCTGGTCAACTGGTCGCTGATCTTCGGTAACAGTAAACTTAGCATCCTTATGTACGCGAATACCCATTTTATTGGTATTCAAGAAGTACATGACGCCGTCATTACACTGCTCGTCGAAAACCATCTTTGCACCTTTGAACGCTAGGTTTTCAAACCCTGCGTCAGCGAGTTTGTTATCGCTGTATCGCATAT
Source organism: Chlamys rubida (assembly GCA_032359455.1). Taxonomy (NCBI): domain Eukaryota; kingdom Metazoa; phylum Mollusca; class Bivalvia; order Pectinida; family Pectinidae; genus Chlamys; species Chlamys rubida. The sequence goes on from JAUMHH010137738.1 coordinate 35,696, forward strand.
CAGGCTGAAGTTTAGCTTCGTAGGCTTCGTACTCAGTTTGGTCAGTAATCAAAAGATCAGGATGATCTTTCTTATACCCTTTAGAACAGTCGTTATACATCGTTCTCATAGAGTCGATAGTAAGAGGACCGGAAACGGCTGTTTCCTGTGCGCTCCACCAGCTATTAGATGAGCGGATGATGTTTCCGTATGTTCCTGCTGAGTCAACTGCTAACACTAAACCGGTAATATCCTTTGAGTTATTACCTGTGCCGTCTGTGAACAGATCGGCGTTCATGGTTTCGATCAAGGACATTTCTGCCTGCATGATTTTGCCGTCCAAAAGATTGAGGACTGCGCTTTCACCGGAGTTCTGCCTTTTCTCTCTACCTGAAATACTAACTGATACACTGTATTGCTTCCACTCAAACTCAGCATTGGTCATACCTTCCTGTGGATCGGTGTCTAGGACATCGTATCCGTTGTAGGAACCGGCTGTCGAGTTTGCAGCGTAAAGCAGTGGTTCAACGATTTGTTTACCACCATCAAGCTCTTTGTACGTCTTGCTACCAGGCTTTCTAAGGGCCTCAGTACCTGCCAAGAGGTAGTACAATGCGTTGCTTTGAAAGATATTATCTTCAAAGTTATCAGACGCATATTTTACGAGCGTTGTGGTAGCAATCGCATCAAAATTTGCATTGCCTGCCATAGTCGTTTAAAAAAACAATTTATAAATAATTACTCCTGTGCATCCTTAGCTGCTTGAAAGGCCTCGTATACCGAGGACACCTTCTTGTTGCTTTTAGTTGCAATGGAGGGCGATGAGGTTTCTATATTCGCGTTTTTCAATTTCTCCATATCAGCGCGCATTCGCTCTTCCGTTCTCTTTTCCGTAGCCTGGACAAGTTCCTGAACCTGTCGTATCGCCTCCTCAGGATCTACACCTTTCTCAATCTTGTCTGCGACAAGGTTGGTAATGTGCTCGTCCTTTAGAATAGGATACTTCGTCATCAGATCCTTAGCCTTCGTTTCAATAGAACGTTCAAACGCTGCATCTGCTTGAGCCGCTGCCTGTTGTACGGGATACTGGCGCTCCGGAGGGAGGTCCGCTATACCGATCTTCCCTGCTTTCCAAAGTTGGGCCAATGTTTCCGTAGGCGCGGTGTTGAAATCTATCTCGTCAGGTTCCGGTAGCTGTGCTGCCGCCCGCTCCCGCTCTAACATAATCTCATCATACTTAGCTGCTTTTTGTTCGAGGGTGGGGAGGTTTTCAAATATAGCATCGTATTGCGATGCCTTATCCTCTACATCCTTCCAGTTGCCGAGTTTCCCCTCCAGCTCCATATAGCTCTTTAAAAGTTGTGCTGGGGCACTATCTGCGTCCCATCCTTTTTTCGCGATAAACTCGCTAAATTGGCTATCATAATCTTGCGGTTCTTCCTCTGTAACCGTCTCCTCCTGAGCATCCGCTTCCGGCTCAGTGTTTTCTGCTTGTCCGTCCTCTACCGGAATAACCTCCTCGGTAGCCTCAGGGGCTGTTTCTTCTATATCCATAGTAAATTTTGCGGGACTCCCTTAACGTGGGAGTTATCCCAATTTTTAAATATCTGCTGTCGTCGTTTTGTCAATGTACCTATACAATCTTTTTCCCTGTCTCCCGGTTGTAGATCCCGTCTGCGCGCTGAACGTGCATATTGGCCCTAAAACCTACAAAAACATATGGGCACTTGCCACATGCATGTTCCCTATCAAAGGCATGCTCTGTGCAAATCGGTATGGATTGCAAGCGGGTGTACATGGTTTTCTGCCCTGTACTCTCGTCTGTCATCCATTCGTTTAACGGTAACTCCACATCCTCCCCATCCTGCTGTACTACCGCCGTATCGCTCATGCTGTTGGTGCAACGTTTGCTAACATACTCCCCTCCGTGGGCGTACCCCCCTCGGGTCCTAACGGCCCTGTAGGCATTGGGGGTGCGAGTACCGTATTTTCTATTGCGTCCACCACCTCGTCCCATCCGTAGTTGACAGCTAGGCGACGCCATAGTGCCTTTCTAATATCCGGCTCGTTTACCGTTTGTGGTAATAGCTGCTCTATTTGCTGTGCCTGTACGGCCCTGTTGGCGCGGTTAGACGATTGGCTGATAACCCTTAGCTCAAACAGCCCCTGTATATCCTCGCGGGTATAGTTGGTAACTACCGACCGGCCATCCTCGGCTATAGTAAACTTTTCGTACTCATCAATAGGCTCCTCCATGGGCGCGACAGGTACTGCTGGGTTAGCCATGCCCTCCGGTTCTAGTCCTCCCATAGCGGGATCTACTATTGGCTGTCCGTTTTCATCTAGCTGTTGCTCTTGCCCTGCCATAGCCTGTTGTTCGTCGTATAACCGCTTATTCTCGGCATATAATGACTTCTTATTCTTTATCTGCTGTACGACGTCAGCGCCGGTAATGCGGATATCCGTACCCTCTGTAGGGGCATACTCCTGCTCTAGTTGTAGAAGCATGATATCGCGTTCCTCACAGGCCCTTTCGTATACGCGGGCAATACGCCCCATTTTCACATCCGCCCCACGCTCTACTATCCCCTGTCCTGTTGCTGTTCCAGCGTTTTTAATAGCGGTTGATCCGTATACAATACCCGTTAGCAGTTGGAATAGTTGTTCTACTGACGTGGCCTTCTCAAATACGGCCGCATCTAACGTTGGGCCTACCAATGGTCGTACTGCATTTGGCTCGGACTCATCTACTATTACACCAATATCGGGATCGAGTAGCGCCGCCTCATCTACCTTTGTGCCCTTAAGTTTTGCCCACTTCGGATTGACCATACGACGGATATACGTGCGGATACGGTTCATGTTTTCGTTATACTCCTGGTCTAGGTCCATAACCGCGTCCAGCGATCCGCGTGCAGTAGGCTTGAAAAAGTCTTTAAAGTTCAGGGCGTATATATACGGCTTCTTGCCATGTTGGTATGGGAATTTACGTTGTTTTACCACACGTTTCTTTGTGAACAAAACCTCGGCATTCTTCTCTAGTTTACCGTCTACTTTCCATACACCGTAGTAGGCATAGAAGCGCACCCGTTTCATATCGTCCTTATCCTCATAGTCGGATGGTGTTTTGTTTGTTTCCCCGTCAAGGAGGGTGACGTCGTCTATTTCCTCACATTCATCCTCCGATACTTCTACACCGTAGGTATCCTTTATATAGTCCGGTGTTTTGTGCATTTCCTCTATAATATATGGGCATTCATCGCCTAGTACCGGCCCTTTATACTTGGTTTCAGGGGATATATATACGCGTCGTGGATCGACCGTTTCTACAGAGGATATATTCTTTACAATAGCCTCCTCGGTATTCTCGCCCACTTTATTGCCGTCAAAGTCGGTAATGTCGGTGGTTTCTGACACCGTTTCTACTACGCGCGATACCTTCCAAACACCTTTACCCGATACAATTAAGGACTGTATAAAACTCTCCTCTAGATCCTCCACACCTATCTTTCGTTTGGCATACTCTAGTACACCACGCCAGTATATTTTCTTGACAAAGTCCTCCTTACCGTCGGCGTCAATAACTATTTGTGGCGGGTTAGTAGAAAGGGTAGATATGTAGTTGTCGTAGGCCGACCATAGAAGAGGGTATTTGATAGATGATACCCGTGTATCACTTCCCACGGATACCTCACGTTTGAAGTCTAGCACCTTTAATACTTTCTTTAGACGGGCATGCTCTTCCTTCTCGCCGTTTTTTGCATACTTTAAACGTGTATGAAGGGTTTGTAGAGCCTTTTTATCGGCGTCCTCGTGTATGGTTTTGTCCTTGAGATAGTTTTTTTTTGCCATAGCCCTATAAACGAAAAAAGCTCCGCCTAAAAGCGGAGCGATTGATTACGTTCCTGTGTTTTGGATCTACTCTTGAAGGAGAGCGGTTACCCGCTCTATAACCGACTTATCAAAGCCGGGCTTCATATAGATACCATTGTTCTCTTTAATTCTACCATGTAGGAAATGAATTTCAACAGATCCCGTCCCCCCTAAGGTCTGCAACATTTTCACTATTTGGTAGATCATTTGCAGGTCCGAGGGTAACTTG